>PVKE010015864.1:0-32802 GCA_004027555.1 Craseonycteris thonglongyai
AGTGTGACTTAGATACTCCACCGCCACCGTGTGTGCCATCTGGCTCTAGGGACTGTGAAAGACGATTTGTCATCTTGATACTCATCGGGTGTGTCCACCAAAGACCAAGCATTTGTGGTCCCTTGTTTCTCCTCGGCCACCCAGAAATCCCACTGTGGCCAGCCCCAGGACTGGAGAATGGAATGTATGCATTGCATTCCTTTCCAGGATCTCTGGTCAGGGTGTCTGCCACCTTACCCAGCAAGGAATGTTGTTTATTGATCTTAAGTAATTCTGAGAACCTACATTCCAGAGCAGCTTGTCAAAATACTGGTCAAATTAATATGTCATTTGATTACCCCCCCTCAGGGCTGCCAAAGATTCCATAAATTTGATATATAAATAAATATAAATCACATCCTTTTTTTTACCCTTTACCTTTTCTCCGACTAGTGATAAACTATTGAGTCACTCAACCTGGTTGATTAATCTTGAAATGCAGGATACAGTTTGTTCCAAAAGGAAGTTGGGAGACCCAGGTATGAACCTTGGCTTTGCCACTCTGAGCAAGTGGGCTGTGTTCAAAGGCGTCGTTTCCTAGGCATTAAGATTCACTTTCCTCCTAGGTCTTTAAGCAATCGGTCCTTTCTAATTATCCAGATGTCACCTGAAATACCAAATTAGAGAGCTTCTGACCATTCCATTTAAGTAGCCTCCCCCACCAATCACTCCATATTCTATTATAGTTTGGTACTTAATTTTTAATAGTTTATATTCATCTTATTTTTTTGTCATAGAACAAATGGTTATCAAATATTCTCTAACTTTTTGGTTTATTTATTTTCTGTCTCCTTGCACAAGAAAGGAGCTTTACACAGGCAGGAATCTTTTCTGTCTTACTCATCCACTGCCCAGCACATTGTCTGCCATAGGCTAAACCGTCCATACACACCTGTTGAAAGAAAAATGAAATGGATGGGATTTGGAAATGAATTATTAGATGTGACGTTGTGATGGGGTGAATTGTGTCCCCTGAAACATTCCTCTGGGGTACTCAGAACATGACTATATTTAGAGACACGATCTTTAAAGAGCTGATTAAGGCTCTGTGATGTTGCATAGGCCCTAATTCAATACGATTGGCATTCTTATAAGAAGAAATCACGTGGGCACATAAAGAGACACCAGAGCTGTGCATGAGCAGAGAAGACCCCATGAAGAGGCAGCAGGACGGGTGCCACCTGCAAGCCAGAGGCCCCGAAGGAGAACACACGTATTCCTGTTATGGCGAAACACAGAACAGGTACTCTGTTATGGCAGCCTTAGCACACTCATGCCAACTCTAAAAGCACATGTGACACCAAGAACAAATAAAGAAGCTGGGTTTTCTCAGAATTAACAACTTCTGTGCACCAAAACACGTTAAGAAAGTAAGAAGACAACTGACAAAATAGGGGAAGTTTTGCAAATCATATAGCTGATTAAGGATTAATATCCAGAATAGAACAAGAATTCCTAAAACTCAACAACAAGAAGACCAACAACCAAATTTTTAAAACTATGGGCAAAATACTTGAATAGACATTTCTCCAAAGAAGATATACAAATGGACAATAAGCATACAGAAAGGGGATCAACAGAGTCATTAGGGAAATGCCAATCCAAAGCAAAGCCATATCACTTCATGTCTACTAGAAGGGCTATAATCAAAAAATAAGTGTTGCTGAGGGTGTAGATGAATTGGAACCTGCATGCGTTGCTATGGGAATGTAAAATTCTTCAGCTGCTGTGGAAAACAGTGCGATGGTTCCTCAAAAAGCTAAACGGAGAATTCAGCTCTAACAATTCCACTATTGTCATGTACTCAAAAGAATTGAAAACAGACTCAAACAGATATTACTTGTACACCAATGTTCATTGCAGGATCATTCAAATAGCCAAACGGTGAAAACAACCCAACTGTCCATCAACAGATTAGTGAACAAAAGTAGTCTATCCATGCAATGGACTACTATACAGCCATAAAAAGGAATGAAGTTCTAATCCATGCTACAATATAAATAAACCTTGAAAACATGCCAAGTGAAATAAACCAGACACAAGACAGATACTGTATGACTCCATTTGTGCAAATTATTGAGAACACAAAATTCATAGGGACAGAAAATAGAGGTTACCAAGGAGATAAGGAAAGGGAGAACAGTGAGTTATTGCTTTATGGTTAGAGTTTCTTTTTAAGGGCGATGAAAATGTTTTAGAAACAGTGGTCATGGTAGCACATTATGAATGTAATCAATGCCATTGAATTGCACACTTATAAATAGTTAAAATAGCAACTCTGTTACAGTATAGCACAAAAGGAAAAATATTAAGTGAATACGTGAATTATAGCATCACTCTTTATCTTCTCCCAGGTGAGACTTCTATGATCAATGGCTGGGATAACCAATGTTATATTTAAGATTTTTTTTTTCCCCCTACATGGATTTTGTTGCTAGTAAGAGTTTGAAGGTATAGCAATATGACTTTTATAAGTTGGGAATTTCTGACCTGGCATATATTATTCCTTAGAAGTGAGCTTTAAAATCTTGTCTTTGGGGAGCCTCTCTATAGCCACAGACCAGGCTAAGCTGCCCGTGAAAGGCTCCCCTCGCAGTCTGCACTTTTCCACTAATGCTCTAATGCTGCACTAATGCCCACTCACACTGGCATCCCTAGTACCGTGAGTGGTACATAGTAGGAGCTAAATAAAAAAAACTTATCTAAGGGTTGACGTGATGAACGTAGCCAGAGCATCCTAACTCTTCTAGGGCATTGTGACAAATTACGGGCATTTAACTTAGATAACACCAAACTCCCTTGTTAGATCAACAAAGTAGAACAACCTTTTTAAAAAATATCTTTTTTTTATAAAGCTCCAAATCTTCAAAATAGCATGTATTTCTTTAAGTGATTGTGGGTAGAAAATAATGTCCACATGATTTATTCAAAGTTCCATTAAGGGAGCCCTAAAAATTTCTTTTCCTCCAAACGTATCTAAACTTAGGATTGCATGTGTGTGCTCACACGTACATGCACACACCTGCATTTAAGAGGATATAAATGTCTTCAAAATATAACATTTCTGTATTGAAAAGACTCCAGATGGAGCTCCCACAGAACCAAAGCTCATGTGGCACAGGATGAAGGACAGGCACTGAGAGGGTTGGGGACAGCAGAACCATCCTGAGCACAAATAGGGGCTGAAGAGTTCAGAAAACACAATGACGTGAGTCTGGTTCTGACCACTGAGCTCCCTCCTCAGAAGATTCCAAAGAGCTCTTCTTGCACAACTACAGGCATCTTAACCTCTTTGCTTTTCAAAGGCTTCTTTTTTTTTTTTGCCCAAGTGGAATCTTAGACGAATATCATTGGTCATGGCAAGGGTTAGATGAGATGACGAGTAAAACAGCTCCCGAATTCAGGTGGTCAGTGAAGCACCCCCTCCCCCACCCATTTCCTTCCTGACAAATGAAAAGCCCATGTGACACATTGTTGACCACAGACCCCCCCTAGCCAGGGCCCTAGTGTCTCATCATGGGAACTAAAGTCTTCGACAGCCTCTGGGCTGGGACCAGCAGGTCCCAAAGACCTGGCCCGAGTCACCGTTTATACGAATTTTGTGGACTATCAGAAGCATTTCCTGACCTGTCCAGGCCTCCTCCTCCCTCAAATGCCCACCATCACATTCAGATTTTTTTTTTAAATTTTTATTCATTTATTTATTTTTTTCCACATTCAGATATTAAATCATGCTTTTTGAAAAAAACAAAACAAAACAAAACAAGGATTTTTCTGCCAAACCTCTTCATCTTTAAATTCTACTGCTGTGTGAACAGCTTTTCTGGACTTGCTCACAGAGCCTGACTTCAGTAGCTATTGCGGAATGTGAACGTTACCAGTTCTCAAGAAGCTTGACCTTCCAGAACAATGAGAGGGGTGCCTTGTACATTGCTTGGTGCTAGTTGCTGCAACTTCTCACTCTAGGATATACTGGACAGGACCAGTATGGTTTGAGAATAAATTTTTTATGGGAGACATGGATAAAGCTTGCACCAGAGGAAGCAGGGATAAAAGGACAGGATCCTGCCTTTTGAAAGGAAATCTCTCTAATGGCCAGGACTGATTTCAGCCTACCAAAGATTACACTGTTTAACTGGACTCCTTAGTAGGCATGGGAGAGTTTGCGTTCCCCAATCTGAGTGCAGAAAATATGGACCAGGACCACTGGTCAAGTTCTGCAGGTGGTTTTTCAGAAGCGCATGAACCAAATAACAGTGAAATCTCAGGGACAGAACATAATTGAGAGAGACTCACTTCTCACTTGCTGATTGCATCAAGGGGAAGTGTGTTGGCTCAGAATGAGTAGGTCTTTAATAACTCTCTGTTAAAAAGACAGATTAGCAAGCATTAAGGAGAGAACAAGCCCAGGGCTAGAACCATTGGCAGGCAAAAGTATCTAATTAGAAGGTAGTTGAAAAAACAAATACAATGAATATAATACAATGTTTTAAAATTCGCATTGTGGCAAATGATAGATGCATTCCTTTTTAAGTACTTCTAGTTACAGAAAAGAAAGTGAGTTGTTTAAAAGACAAAATATTCAAGTTATATTGGTACCCAGAGTCCTCTATGTCCCGAGGGATTCCGGGTTTCTCTATAATCTACGTTTTGCCCCTTTCCTTCCAGCACGAGGGTAGAGAAGCAACATGGGGAGTTCTGAATTTCCTGAAAATTCTACATGCAATAGAACAATGGTCTCTTGGCTGTCCCTTCATGTTTAGAATCACAGCTTGCTTGCATTCGATCAGCTCCAAGGCTGCTTCAGGCTGTAAGTGCTCACTTTTCAGACGAGACCCCTGGGGCTCAGGGAGGTGATGGAATTTGCCCAAATCTGCAGGGCTAGTGAGTGGCAGATTCAATATGACGACTCCTGGCTCCCTATCCACCATCTGCCCAGAGCAGCTGCCCAGGCAGGTTTGGGGCAGTACCCCACTCTCCTCGGTTCCAAACGTGCTTTCTTCCTGTGAACCCTAGCATGTAGGTCTTGGCCAACTGGGACAAGAGGAGCTTGGCTTGCCAACTCTGAGGCAGAGACCATCTGGTGTATGAGAAAGACGTGCATGAGGATGACCTCAGGGATGAGATGACACCAGCCCCAAAGCCACTGGAGACCTGGCCGTTTGTTCTTCCAAAGAGCTTAATGGTTGTGTCTTCCTTCCTAGGACATGGGAGTCTACCCTGTGTTTATTGTTCCCACAGCCCAAACCCAGGGTGGGCCCTCTCTGAGTGCTTCCCAGCCCCTCCCTGTCTAAACATGCGGCCCCTACTGAGCTCCCTTCAGACATCCCAGCAAAACTTCCCTAAACTCTGCTGCTGATAAAAGCCAAAAGCCCCTGTAGCAAACGCCACAGGTGTCTGTGTCATTTTGTTTATTAGATTTGGTCCTACTGACAGTTGGAGGCCCATTTACTTTTTAACAAAAAATATTCAGTATACAGAAAATTGCTTCCTGGCCTCACTTGTCCAGAGAGGCACCTGTCCGCTTATGATGACATGCATGCATACGAATGAATCACAGATAGTGTGTGCATTAGGCTACCAACACTTACAAAGATCTCACGGGCCCCAATTTTGTTCTTTTCCTTTGGGTTTTTCTTTGCTTATTTTGTAATCAGCACAATTGTGAATTGGTGTCACGGAAGGAAAAAGCCCCATTGATTTCTTTCAGATTCACTGGTTCAGCAGGAATAGCATCATAAGTCTGCTAGAATGACAACTGAGATAGGATAGAGAATCTTTTCAGAAACTTATGCAGACGATACTCCCTCACACACCAGAATCTGCTCTCAGCCATCTTGGCTGGCACTCCCTCAAGTGTAGCAATCACATGAGGAATCATTGGGATAATGAGCTGAGAAGACAGCTTTACAAGAGGAGGAACAATCCTGTTCATCTCTCTTCCTTTGCTCTAAAATGTAACTGCCACCTGCTCTTTCATTTGTCAGTGAGAAACCTGGATGAAAGTGCCTGAAATTCATACTATGCTGTCAGTGACTGATCAAAGACCATTTCCTGGGATACCTGGTGTTCAAGCAGAAGGCGATTAATACACAAGCACAGGGACGAGGCAGCACAGAGGTCAAGATCATGGCTGGTAAGTCAGGTTGCCTCCGTCTGAGAATCCTGGATCCAACACTAACCAGTTCTGGACCTGAGGCACTTAACCTCTTCAATCCTTCCTTTGTTCATCTTTAAAAGGAGACTAGAGCACCATCTTCTTCACAGGTTGTAGGAAGAGCATATAATACCTTTCAAGTGTTCCTGGCCCTAAGCTCGTATGGTTCGGACATACACGTGCCAATGATATTGAAGACTGTTAGTAGTTTTTGTGCATGGGACAAGCTTTGCGTACCCCAGGGTCCTAAATTCCCCTTCTGGCCTGGTATATCTGAAATAGAATGAGTAGAATTCTCATCCCAGCCCCACTAGTAATTCAAGATCTTCTGTCATTTCCTCTCTGTATTTACCAGGACTTTTTGGTTGTGAGCAACAGAAGCCCAACACAAACCAAGTTCAACATAAAGTAGGATTGATGGGATCACACACTTGGGAAGGCCACCACTGGCTTCAGGCACTGGGGATGGCCTCCTTTGTGACCTGTTACCCTCATCCTGCAGTCCTCTAATTCTTGGCTGTGTTTCTCTTGTGCTGTGTCTTCTACTGCACACATGTTGTCTTTGCATGTTTTGGTAAGATGGCTCCCAAATCACTCTGATGCATGCCTTCCAGTTTTCTATCTCAAAAGACAGTCCCCTTTTCTTTCAGCCCTAGATGAAGAAAGTCTTGGAGAAGACCTTGGAATGACCCAGCATGAGGCATAAAACTAAAAGCTGGGCTAATTGCCCTGGTTGGAGAAATGCGGATGAAAGGATCAGCTGGGTTTCTGCCTTATCTGCCCAACCACATCTCTGCTGACCCACACTAAATGGAGTGGAGCATACCCACAGAAGAACTTGGGGTGTTGGAAGAAAAAGAATCATCACACACTTTCACTCAGAGTATGCAATTCTCTCTTTTGAAGAATTTACACAGTAGACTCTCAGTTAACCAGAACTCAAGCAACCAGCCCTCTCAAGCCATCAGCAAAATCTCAAGCAACGAGCAAAAAAAAAAATCAAAGAAATAAAACTCCATTTATCCGGCATGGGTGCCAGTTAACTGAGCATGTACTGTATTAAGATATCAATGGTTCTCATTAGGAACACATGCCAAAATCTCAGGGGGAAAAGTTAAGTACATTAATTTTCCATCTTTTCTTTCTTTCCCTAATTTTACTGTTCTTAATACCCTCATCAAGAGTTCATTTATTTGTTTTTAACTTTGAGACCCACTGAGCTTGAAGACTCTCTGCTATGAGGAAGAAAGAAATGACTGGGACTGGCGTAGCCCCTGTGTCTGGACCAGGCATTTGGATTTCCACCCTGACTTCATTTTCACATCCTGAAGGAGCAGGGAACTGGCCTAAGTGGTCTGAAGAGCATTTTGTGGTCCTATTTCAAGCCCAATCCCTGTCCTCCTACCTCATTCCACCCCAGAGCATTTGAAGTGAAGGGAATGCAGAGTATAGTAAATAGTATAAACAATTTCCAAAAGACACACTTCAGATGAAATCTGGGCTCTACCACTTCCAAGCTGTGTGAGCTTTAGACAAGCTATGTTACTTGTCTGAACTTCACCTTCCTCCCCTGTAAGTAGGGGGAGGGTTAACTATTTCAGAGGCTCATTGATAAGATTAAATAGGTAGTGGGAGGCATGTCTTCTGCTTCCAGACAAGATAGATTGACAAGATTTACCCTTCCACATTAAACAAACCCCAAAACAAACAGAGGGTAAGTATATAGAAAAATCATTTTCAAGACACTTATATATCAAGTGACAAAACATCCGCTCCCTGAGTGATGGTAGAGTAATAAAACCATCAGCGTGACTGTCCCAGGGTTGTTTCCAAGAAAAGGTCTGTGTCTGTTGTGACGAGAAGGAATCTAGGTGAAATCTGGAAGACTCTTGGAGAGTCTAGGGAAACTGAGGCAGCTAGAGCAGGCAGGCCACGGTGACTAGAGTATGCAGAGTTCTGGGAAGAGCTGCACTTAGAGAGGACCCCAAAGACCAGCAGATGGGCCTCCCTGAAATTTCAGCAGAGTGGTAATCAATACACGCACACGAGGACACTACTCAAAATAAGGGAAAGAACCACCCAAATGCATTAAAGGCAACACTGGTATTCACACAGGGCCAGGACTAATGCCTCTTATCCCAGCTAGAACTCGTATTTCATGGGGCGCTGGGGAGAGTACTCAGGGAGGTCTGCTTCAGTGGTGGGGTGTAAGTAATTAGCTGTAGGCCGAGCGCTGCTCCAGACCTTCCTAGGAAATCATAGCTGTAAAGACCCAAAATGATCAAATTGTTTCCAAGTCACTTCACTGTGTCCTAAAAAAAAAAAAAAGTCTGAACAATATTTATAGGAATATAAAAATATCCATCACCCAACAAGGTAAAGTTCACAATGGCCAGCATCCAGACATAACCCGGCATGTAACAAAACCAGAAAATACGACCCACATTGAGAATTGTCCATAAAGTGAAAATGACCCAGAACTGACACAGATGTTAAAATTAGCAGACCAGGACATTAAAACAATTATAACTGTATTCCAGATGTTCAAAAGTTACACTTTTACCTGAAGATGGCTTTGACTTAAAAAGACATAAAAGATTTTTTTTTAATAAAATATTTTTAAAAGAGTTTTTGTTTTTAAAGACTCACACTGAACTTCTAGAGAGGAAATCTATAGTTTATAAGATGAAAAATACGCTGGATGAGATTAATTCTGATTACACATTACAGAAGAAAATATTAGTAAACTTGGAGTTATAGGAATAAAAACTATAAATAAAAACAGAGAGAAAAATTAATATACTACTGTATTACATATTTGAAAGCTGCTAAGAGAGTAGATCTTAAAAGCCCTCAGCATGAGAAAATGTTTTTTGATTATGTGTGGTGATAGATGTTAAACTTATTGTGTTGATCATTTCACAGTACACATAGATATTCAACCATTATGTTGTGTACCTGAAACAAATAAAAATTGAAAGAAAGAGTATTAGCGAGCTGAAGGACAATACAAGGCAGCCTAATATACTTGCATGTGTAATGGTATTCTATGAAGTAAAGGATAGGTGGGGGGGCAGAAAGAATATTTAAAGAAATAGTGGCCAAATGTTCCCCCACCCACACACACAAATTTAATGAAAGTTATGTACCCACGGATCCAAGTGACTCAGTGTCTCCCTCGGACCAGTGACACAAACAGAACTGTATAAAAGCATATCACAATCAAAACTGCCTCAAAATAACCAAAATCATCCTTAAAATCTATTTAAACCCAGGGCAACAGAAAATCTTAAAAGCAGCCAGAGAAAAAAAGGCATATTCTGAATGGAGAGTTCTCACTGGAAGTGAAGCCAGCCAGCAAGAAGGCAGCGAAGCGTCTAGAACAGGAAGCAGGCCACGCTGTCTCTATGCTCTACTATCCACAAAGCGCTGACCCCTTCAGGAGGTGGGAGCTGGCTTCCCAAGCCACGGGGAGAACAGGAAAGTACAGCTTGCTCTAAGGGACATGATTAGAAAAGGGCGAGAGTTACCTCTGTTCGCAGCCATTGTCCAGCACACAGCCCCAGAACCAAACCTCGCTGGGAGGATGCGCCTATAAGCATAAGCTTTATCCTCAGGGAAGATCGCTGCTCAAAGGCAAAAAAGAACACACGTATTATACTGCGGGGGTGATATATTTCCAATATGTTCCCAGCTTCTGCCACCCTGCCCTATTCCCAATCCCCTCTTTATTTGACCAGTTAGCCAATATGTGGCTATCCCACAGGACGTTAAGCTCCTTGAAGATAGGAACCAAGTCAATTTTAGTACATGCTTGCCCAACACTTATTCTTACTGTTTTGCTGTTCCTTTGCTTTTTTTTTTTTTTTTTTTTTAGTTTTACACTGTTTCTACACACTGCTTTTCTTTCAACAGCCTTATTGAGATATAATGCATATACCATACAATTGACCCACAAGTGTACAATTTGATGTAGCTAAGTATATTTGCAGGATTGCACAACCATTGCCACTATCTAATTTTAGATTTTTTTTTGCCATCCCCAAAGAACCCTCAGACCCATTAGCAGTCACCCCCCATGTTTTCCCATACACGGTTTCAACCCTGAGCAACAAGTCATCAATGTTGTATGTTTTAAACGCATAACAAAGTAACAAACCTCAATCCCCAGCGCACTCAATACATATGTACTGAATTTAGTTAAAATCTTTTCGCTGTCTTCGTACATTCTCCAATTAAAGGTTCCCTCCAGAGGTTTTTGGAAATAGTTATTGCTACTTGGTAGACTTTATCGCTTTATCTTGGTGCCCAGAATAAATAAATCCAATCCCATTGTCTGGCAGCTAGCTAGCCATCATCTCCTTTCCTCTCTTCCACAGACACCGGTGAAGGCAACCACTGGGGGGGTCTCATTTTATAGAGGAGAACACTCAAGTCTGGTTCCCCCTAGCTAGCTGGCTGATTTTTGAGCATTATTAACCCACTTACTCAACCCGTATCTGTCTGAGTTCTCAGCTTTAGCCAAGTAAAAAATGAACAAGCCGGAAGTCGTACCTCTTAGCAAATGTCTTAGCAGGACTGATTCTAGCCTGGGCGTGCAACCTGTTATACAGACAATTTTTGTTTTTAAACTGAAGCACTTCAATCTGCCAGCCACCTGCCAATCAGGCCCTCTGCCTGTGCCATCGCTTCCCCCAAATGACATAAATATCCACACCAACACTCAGAAAAACTGGACATCTTCACAGACAAGAATTTTTCTGTTCCTTAAACTGTTTCCCAGCTTGCTCTCCCGGTTGGCAGGATGCCTCTGTTGAATCACTTGATATTCTGACTTTTCTTACAAGTAAAACCCACAGTCAACCAGGAGCACAGATGTCTCCTCTGACTGTGTGGGTTCTGGGTACATGGAAACATGAGGGCACTCGGGGTTCTGGCTTCTCACAGAAGGTCCTTACAGTTGGGATCTATTTGCTTTATATTAATATAGCCACGTAATGTACCGAAATGAAATGATGACTTGTTTAAAGTATCTATTTCATACCTCCCGGTCCTCACCCTGAACCACGAAATTGCCCAGTGTTGCTGTCTGCCCTCTTTCCTTTCCAACCAGCCCATCTTAAGGATGCGGCGGTCTTTCTTCCCAGACACCTTATGGAAAGGATGGATACAGCCAAGTGAGGTTGGTGAGGGCCGGAGCTGCCTCAGAGGCTCAGGATGAGTGGCAGGCGAGTGAGGGAGCTAGGAGGAGGACCCTGAAGACCCGCTCCTGTAGACTTTGATGTCTTGAAGGCATGTGGAAGGCAGCCAGGGAAATTCAGAGACACTCACCCAGTAATTGATTATTCAGCTGCATCTCAGAAAGACACAGCTTAGCGGGGGCTGACAACTATTGTTTCCTTTTGCTGCCTTTGGGGGTGGGAGCCAAGGAAATGTGGGGCAAAGATGCTGTCTTGCAGGCATGGAGGTAAGAAGTCATCTGGCCCCAGAAACCTATTGTGCAGGTTATTTGCAAGCCTTCCTTTTTCCTCCACTCTGAGATGAGCAGAGGTGTGAAGCAGAGCCCAATAAGAAAAGGCAGATCCACTGATAAATGGGTAGAGAAGAAAAAATGAGTGCAGACACTATGAACAAATGGAACTTTTGTGGGCTTAATGATTTTTCAATTCCTTGTGGGGTGAATAATATTAATGCACCATAGTTCTGGATGGGCACAAGTATTTTAAGATAGATAATGAATATTAGTCCTGATTCACCATGATTTCATTCCACGGCATGCTAACTTTCACTTCTTTTTTTAAATATTTTTTTATTGCATTTCATTGTTTTTTGAGAGAGGGTGAGAGAAAGAGAGAGGAGTGGGGAGGGCCCAGAGCAGTCTTCATAACTGTACATCACTAGTTATTCCACACAGGTGGGTGTGGGGCGGCGGGGACGGAAACCGAACTGGGGGCCTCCTGCATGGGAGGCGAGAACCTTCACTGCTGAGACACCCAGTGGTCACCAGCTGTGCCGCAGTTCAGCATATGGATTTGCACAGGCTGGGGCTGGGGTTCGATCCACAAACCTCACAGTTGCAAAGCAAGCGCTCAACCTGTTGAGCTGTCCCAGAACCCCCCACTTATTTTTAAATATACTACTGGAAGTCCTTATAAAATATACCACTGTTCCCCTCAAGGCAAACTTCTTGCTTTTCATTTTTACAAAAAAATATATATGATAAAAATGCATATGAACAAAGGCAAATAATTTGAGTAATAACCTCCACTGCTTCTTTTTCATGCACATAATGGGCAAACATTTCTAGGCTGGAAGAGAAAACTCAGAAACATTATAGAACAAGAGATCTTGCTTGGTGTGCCTGAGTCTTGTGGGGAGGGTAGAAAACGGGAAGGGGTATATCAGAGTTTTTCAGGGGAAAATACATGCATGCACTTCCAAAGATTTTAAGATTATTGCACTGCTTAGCTTCAGCATTGTTCAACAAATTAATCTATTTGGGAATTTCAAGGGGTTGAGCTGTTTATGCTTTTTACAAAGCGGGTAATATTACCTTAGTAACAACTTCTCATTTATAGACAGCGACACTAATGCCCAGAGTTACTTTTGAAATGCAGCCCAGCTATAGGAAATGGCAGACCTGAGACATGAAACCAAATACCTGGATTCAAAGCTCAACCCCCTTTTTGTGATGCTCACGCATTTGGTGGCTGGAACATGTTTTGGTGTCTGTTCTAATCATCTTTCCACTAAAGAGGAAATGAAGATCCTTCGAATGGTGGTTTATGTGCTACTAGATATAGTATTTAATAAATGTTATTAGGTGATGCTGGGATGGCTCAGTGGGTTGATGGCTTGTCTTGCAGCCCTGGGGTCTGAGGATTGAATCCCGGCCCTGGCCTGTGCAGACCCATATGCTGAACTGGGGTGTGTCTGCAGTTCGGTTCTCACCAGGGCAAGCCTACCTATGTGGGAGGCCCCTGGCTCTGCTCCTGTCCCAGGTGTGCTTCCCATGTGGGAGGCCCCGGCAGCCCCGTACCCACCTGTGGAATGAAAACTAATGATGTGCAACTATGGAGACTGCTCTGGGCCTTCCCCCTGTTCTCTGTCTCTCTCTGTCTGTCAAAAACAATAACAATAAATCTTTAGAAAAATAAATGTTATTAGTTTAAGCCGATCATGGTGCTAAGCACCTTATATGCCTCATCTTTAAACCTCACAACTACATGACAAGTTGGATGCTGTCATTGCCCCCGTTTTGAAGCTGTGGAGATGGTTTGAGAGAGATTCAGTATTTTGTGCAAAGTCACACAGCACGTGGTTGACTCATAACCACTGAATGCAGACCTCATGCTCCCGATCGCTGGAACATATGGACATCTAGGATAACAGTTGCTTTTGTTCCCAAGCAACACGGCCCCCAGCTTTGGTGAAATTTGAGTAGAATCTGACCAGTATTCCTTCTGGCGTGTTCTGACAGTAGTGTGGGCGGCCTTAGCATGTAGTGAGCTGAATGTCACCTAGGGGAAGAAAGCAGGTACAGGATGTCCCCTGAGAAAAGATGCCTCTGATCCAGGGGGAAGCCACTGGCCTTCAGACTCTTCCAGTATGGAGGGGGGGTGGTGGTGTCTGAGTCCATGACTTGCTTTCCATGCCTTGATCCCTGGCCATTGACGTGCTCATTTGCGCTTTTCCTTTTGTAGCTCTGAGATTGTGGTGTCTGTTGGTGTCACTGGGGTACAAATGGTCCTCACTGTGCTGCGAAGCTGCCTTCACAGAATACATGAATTCTGGAGAGAAGGATTTCTGAGACTTGGTTGTTTCTTTCTCTCATCCCAGGGATCAGGCAATAAATAGTATGGGAAGAGCAAGACTTTTGCTTGAGCCCCAGCTGCTTTGACAACATGGTCTGGGCATATTGTAGAACACAGAGACCATCCAATAATAATGAATCTGAGCTTAAAAGCTGCCTGCCATACAGAAACCTCACAGCATGCTGGAAGCACAAATGATTTGAACAGGAAAGTATTTGGTTCCTTCATTTGGACCCATAAGCAAAACCAGAGAGAGAAAGCAAGTTGCTCTATGTCCCACAGCAAGTTGGTGGTAAAATTGGCACTAAAACTTGGACTGGGGCACCTCTGAGATCTTCCTAAAGGCCCTTTCATCCATCAGTCTGTCCATCTGTCCATCAGTTCATCCATCCATCCATCCATCCATCTATCCATCCATCTATCCATCCAATAAACTTCTATTAAGGGTCTCTCTTGTGAGAGATTCAAAGATGGAGACTCCCCATTCCATATTGGGAGCTTATAGTACAGCAAGGAAAGGGACATTATCTAACAATTACACTAATTTGAAAAGAACTATAATAGACACCTATAGATGTATGGAAACACAGAGAAGAAAGCAGCTACATTTCTAGGGAAGGCATCATAGAAAGAGTTATGGCTGAATCAAACATTGTGGGTAGAATACGAGTTTGTTAGGTGGCCTAGCAGGAGAGAGGAGAGTTAGGAAAATGGCACAGTCATGTAAGGGCTATGAGGAAAGAGAAAGCCTTCACCTCATATGTGTGCTGAAAACAGAGGTGTGTGGGCACTGGGAAAATTGAAACACTGGCTACCTCAGAAAAGCATTGAGACAGGGGCCTCTTCAGGCAACCTCCTACAGAGAGATCCTGGGAAATGTGGTCAGTCTCAAATAAATGCCTTAAAACACCCTAAAATATCTCAGGAGTGATCTACAACACCTAACTTGTCCTATCTCATTTCACATAAGTGTCATCTTCTAAGATGGTTGTTAGCATCAAGAAGAAAGTGAAGCCATAAGCCAGGAAAGGATCAGGAAAGCACAGCATTTCCTCAACTATATTCTTCTGCACAGGCCGCGTCAGGGTTTGGTCAAAGCCATATACAACTTAGTGACACCAAGAGAAGCCATCATCTGAGAGACACAAGTGGGGAACAAGACTGTGTCCCAAAAGCCAAGAGGCAGGCTCTGGAAAGCAAGCCTCATGAACCCCAGTTGCTTGCACCCTAGCTTCGCAATGTTAGTGGCTCCATCTGCAGATCCAAGAGTCCTTTTGCTGGAGCTCAGCCTCACATGTGTGAAAGGCTCATTTCAAGGGGGTCTCCTACAGATAGTCATGAGTGTAAAACGTGCGCCACGTAGTTTGCGTGGTAATGGAATGAACAGCTCACTGCCCACGCCAAGAAGCCCCATAGACCTCAAGGATCTGACAAAGCAAATAGTCTCTCCATCAAAGCCGTGGTGTGATGCCACCAAAGCCAAAATGAAGACTTCCAGTGCCAGAAGGGGTCACGTGTCTCTTTGAGGAAAGGATGACTGGATTTCCTTTCTCTTCAGCTTCTGTCTTGCCTAGGCATGTTTCATTCCCCCCCTCCCCCAAAAAACAAGATTTCCTTCAGGTGAGTCATCCTGAGAGACAAGGTTTTGCTTAAGTCATAATTTGACATTAGACAATGAGAGTGGAATAAATTTTGAAAGATCCAAAATGTGGGACCAACCAAAATTATTAAACTTTCTTTTCCCACATAAAGTGACTACTCAAAAGGTAGGAGGAAGTCTATACTGCCTATAAATATTTGACATATATAATTATTTGATGCACATACTCGTAAGGAGCTCCAGAGCTCCCGATTCTAGATACATACATGCCATGATGGTTAACTTTATGTGTCAGCTTGGCTGGGCCGTGGTGCCCAAATCTTTGTAGAAACATTAGTCTGGATGTTTCTGTGAAGTTATTTAGTGAATGAGTTAACAATTTAAGTTGGTAGACTTTGTATAAAGTAGATCACTCTATGGTTTGGGTGGGCCTCATCTAATCAGTTGAAGGCCTTAATAGAACAAATACTGACTTCCCACAAGGAAAAAAGAATTCTACCAGTAGGCTGCCTTTGGACTGCAAGTGCCACTCTTCCTGGGCCTTTCGCCTGTCAGCCTACTCTGCAGGCTTTGGACTTACCAAGCCTCTACAATTGCATGGGGGCAATTCCTTAAAATGAATCTCTCTTTTGATCTTTTTATAGATTACATAGGTAGGTAGGTAGGTAGGTAAGTAGGTAGGTATGTAGGTAGAGAGATGATAAAAAGATAGATATAGATGATAGAGATGACAGATAGATAGAGATGACAGATAGATAGGTAATAGATAGATAGATAGATAGATAGATAGATAGATAGATAGATAGATCGATAGATAGAGGAAGGAAGGAAGGAAAGAAGGAAAGCAGGCAGGCAGGCACAACCTGTTGGTTCTGTTTCTCTGAAGAACCCTGACTAATAGACACCCACATATGCATACTTATATTATATGATTGTTGTTAATATATGTCAGACAATTTGCAGGGTTATTGACATTTATTTACCTCATTAGCACTTAACTATCTATGTGCAGCTATTATGATCTCCATTTTACAGTTGAGAAAACTGAGACTCAGGAAGAGCAGATAACTTGATCAAAGTCTCGGAGTTTACAAGAGACAAAGCTAGGACTTTGAGCTCCGGTCCATCTGACCAAGACCTTGTACTCAATTCCCAAAGTGATGACAAGTAACCAGGCAAAATGAAATGGATTAAGTAGCAGAATATGTGAAGGAAAGAGACCCATGAGTGTGGGATCCCCTCCCAGTGACCAATACCAGTGAAATCACTTACAATTGGAAGCGACAGGCTGCTGGAAGAGACAGAGCTGCCCCTGCAAAGGCAGCCACAACCCAGACCCTTCTCTCTGTCTGTCTCTGCCCGTTCTCCATGATGTTTTGATGGGTTTTAGCTGATTCTGGACGTGCTCTGGAGGAAGAGAAAATTCATGGCAGCCCAAGAGGAGGCCAATTAAGTTTCACTTGAGCTTCCTCCATGACTTCATCACGGCCTGTTGTTTCTCTTGGTTGGATATTTTAGAAAATGATCCCAGACAGATTTCTGGAATACATGGGACTTAGAGATTTTCTTTTTTCATGAAGAACATTCCACTGAGAACAAGCCTAAATATGGACTCATCAGAAGAAATCGGTTCTTGGGGTCATGCCGATGGATTCTGGACATTGAATGCCAGCTCCACATGTTCAATCTGGTGGCCATGAGTATAGGCACTTCCCCCAAATTTCTCCCCAGATCTCTAATGGGTAGCTCAGATAAGGATGGCAGAGGACCACAGTCAGACCCACCTCCCCGGGTCTCCTTCCTTTCCTTGGCCATGCGCTTAGCTTTCCCACAACACATCTTGCTACTGAAATGACTGGCAGTTAATCTTGACTGTTCCTCTGCTGAGAAATGTCCTACTATTCAGTGTGCATGAGGATGAGGTCATGGGAGCATCTGTGTACCTAGAAACAAACATTCAATTGTGTCAGCATCTGCTTATGCCTCCTCATTCTCCATTAGCCAAGATCATCCAGTGGTGACCACACTTGCTCTCCATAGTGTGAACACTTATTTCCAGCATCCCCCGAATTTTCCACTGATGCGTTTGCTTCCCATACGTGACTTGGTGCTCTCCAACTTTGATTCTGTTTTGTTTTTATTTCTCCCTTTTTATAGCCTGTAAGTAGTCCCTGATGGTGTGTGTATGTGATTTCATATCACGAGAATGGTGTGTCCATAGCAATGAGGTATTAGGGTGTATCATAAATCAACCGCAGTTTGGGGAAATGATGACAAGTGTGATTTATAGGCTATTTCAGCTCTGATTTCCATACAGCTATTCTCTGATCCACAATTATTCCTCGGAGGAGCGAAAAGTAAAAGAAAGCACAGTGTGGGTGGTAGGTTCTGTCCCCAGAAATGCACAATGGTCATCATCTTCATGTAGAAGAGAAGATATTTGTGCTTTCTAATGGATGTGTATTGTCCATGGCAACTGGGAAATGGTCAGAGCTGGAAGAAGTGAGTCAGCAAAAGGTCATTTTCCCCTGAACTTGGTAAGATGAATTTTACACTTTGGTCAAGAGAATTAGAAAACTGTCCATTGTTTATGTCACGGTAAACCATTAGAATGTAACCTAACACCATATAAGTTAAACACATAAGCGTTGATGATCAACTTTTGGTTATATTAAGTAGGAGCAGAAAATGTGGTTGATTTTACCAAAATCAACCACATTTTCATCAACCAAACTGCCATCACTTTGGGAATTGAGCACTTTTTTTGCACACATATGACTTTTGGCAAATCAGCCTAAATAGCGTGAACTATATAATTATCTTCCAAAGTAGGATCTTGTTAAGAGTGACAGTGGGGGCTTTTGTTATTCCAGTCAACAGGAGCAGTGCCTGGCAAACTGAAGATTACTGTGAGCCTTATTTATGTCACACTGATCACCATGTCACCTGCCCCATCACTAGACCCTGCAGAACAGGGATCAAGACGACTTGGTTGCCTTGACAGCTCGTCTTATTCTCTGCCAGGGGCTAAGACTATGTTTCCATGGAATGAATGACAAGTTGATATTTGACATAAATTCACCCAGGTACCTGACATACTCAATACATTATATTAATAAATGCATTTTAAATATTAAAATGAGTAGAATCTCTCATGGTGCATGCAAATTACTAGCATCTTTCTCAGATGTTAAAATCAGTGGTTTGGGAATACTTTTAAAAATTACTTTTCTCACTGGTCTTCTTTTTGTGCTTTTCAAATGCCATCTTCCCTAGAACCCTAACATATAAAAGAGACAAAGCAATTAAGTGCACGCAGTTCAGAGGAAAGCTCCTCAGCACTTACAGTCCCCGCTAATGCATAGCTTCAGATCCAAACCCTTCACTTGCAGCAACAATGAAACACAAGCTCTATTTTTATTTATTTTATTTTTTGACAGAGACAGAGAGAGATACAGAGACAAAGACAGAGAGAGAATTGAACTGGGGAGCTCCCAGTTCAGCATATGGTTCTGCATGGGCCGGGGCCGGGATTCGATCCCCGGTCCCCGGCGCTGCAAAGTGAGCGCTTAACCCACTGAGCCATCCCGGCTTCCCGAAACACAGGCTCTAAATAGATCCTGATTAAAATGTTAAAATAGCAGCTAAACATGCTCAGAGAAATAATCCCAATGCTTTAGGCAAGTTCAGAAGTGCATGAAGAGAGAATCAAGAAGAAATATTTGGCATTCACTAGGGTTTTGGTTTTCTTTAAAATTCAGTGCATATGATCCAGCAAGTGGAGTCCTGAGCGATTCCCTCAGCTGAACTTCAGAGACTGAACAGAAGAGAAAAAGACAATGGCTATTTGCAGCATTCACCGTTACACTCTTTCAGACCCAAGAAAATGTTCAATGGGAAACAGATTTTCTGAATGAGCGCTCTGGTATCTTTCTGAACCTTCTCCTCCTGCGTGGCCTGCCAAGTCCTTACTTCAGCTCCCTAGGTTGTGTTGACAGCAGTTGTTCTTCGTAATATTGGCTGAAATGGAAGTTAGGTGCTTCTATTTCAATGTGCTCCCAGAAGATTCCACAGGATGTTGCTGTTAGGAACTGTGAGCGTTGGAGCAAAGAGTTGGACTCACTGACTCCTTCTAGGGGAAGCTTCTTTCCCAAGTTCTGCAATGCCAGAGTTGTCTGCTGTGGGTCTAGCATCACAACGGGGCCACCCCCAGAGCTCCCCAGGCCTGATGTGCCGGGAAGCAATCGGCCAAGGGCTGGGCCACACTGGGGCTTCTCTCCCCTCCTACATACTTCATCGTGTCTCACTGGCCTTGGAACATTGCTGTATTAGTTATCTGTCATTACATAACAAATTACCACAAACATGGTGACTTAAAACAGCATGTATTGATGACCTCACAGTTTCTATGGATCAGGAGTCCAGGCACAGCTTAGCTGGGCTCTCTGCTTCAGGGTCTCCATAGCTGCAATCAAGGTGCTAGCCAGGGCTGGATCTCATCTGACAGCTCAACTGGAGAAGGACTAGCTTCCCAACTCATGTGGTTTGTTGGCAGAATTTTGTTCTGGAGTAGTGTTAGACTGATGCCCTTAGTTCCTACCTGGCTATTGGCTAGAGGTCATCCTTAGTCCCTTGCCCTGTGTCCTCACCATTAGGGCAGCTCACGACATGGCAGCTTGCTTCATCAGAGCAAGAAAGTGAGTCAGAGAAAGAGACAAAATGCAAGACAGGAATCACTATCTTTTAGAACCTGGCCTTGAAAATGACCTGCCACCATCTTTGCCACATTCTGTTGGTTGGAAGCAAGTCACAGTTTGTGCCCACACTCAGGGGGAGGGGCCACACAGGATGTGAGTAGCAGGAGGTGAGATCATTGGGGGCCATCTATAAGCCTACCTGCCACAACCACTGTTTGCTGTCAGGGACTTGCTGAAGTGAAGGAAGAACTAGAAACCAAAGTGTGAGGTGTGATAAAAAAAATGCAGTGAAGGTTTAAATTAAAAACATTTTTTTTACATTAAAAGACACATTGCCATTAAATCTCCCTCAAATCCACCTGGCCCCCTTGCTTTGAACCCACATATCCCACTGTTCTTTCCACTTTCTGAATCAGTTCTGGAAGTCCTGTCATGAGTATATGAGAAATGGGCAGACGGTTTCTGCCGCCATCATGACAATGCTCCGTGTCACACATCATTTCTCGTACAATTGCTATTAAATGAAAACATGATGGTGCATCCTCATCCACCTTATTCATGGGCTCTGGCACTGTGTGACTTCTGGCTCCTCCCCAAAGTCAAAATGACCATGAAATGTAAGCATTTGGGATTGATTCAGGACAGCGAGGCAGCCGTGACAGCGCAACTAGATACTCAGGAAAGACGGCTTGCAGAACTGCCTCAGACAGTGGCAGGAGTTCTGGGATCAGTGTGTGTGAAGTGAGGGGGACTATTTTGAGGAAGATTAATGGCAATGTGTCTTTTTAAAATTTTAAACATTCACTGAATCTTCTTATTACACACAAGGCATTAAGTCCTCTATCTCCAGACTTTCCCCCAGCCTGCTCACATCCCACCCCCTTTTGTGTCCCTTCTCTGTCTTCTGCAAGCACACAGTGTACCAGCTTATGGCCCCTGTTGAAATGTCCCCTCTTCACAAATCTAAATACATATTGGAGAGCTATTTTTTGAGCTCCTACTATGTGTTAGGCATTGTATGGGATTCCCTCCCCTGCACATACACACAAATAAGAAAAAATGCAGAATCTGTGACCTCAAGGGCTGTGTTCAATGGAAGAGACAAAAAATGAGCACTCTGCACAATTGCAATTCCCTATGAGAGGTAAGGGCAGGTTGCGGAAGCAGCGAGCTAGGAGGTGCGCCTTGGATGGGAGAAACCCACGAACCTGCCCATAACTTGAAGCCAAACTCCTCCGTGTGGCTCAAAAACCCTTCACAACGGGTACCTTGTCATCCTTCTTTCTTCTCATCATGCATGTAGTCCAGTCACAAAGAGGAAAAAAGCCAGATGTGGCATCTCTACTTGTCCACATTCTTTTCCATGGGCTGTTCCCTCTGCTGAAAATGTGTCTTCCTGCTGCGGAACTCACAGGCAACCTTAAAGGAGTACAATCAAATGCGATCTCGTTGGAGTCTGCTTGGGCTGCTGTAGCAAAATACCACCAACTGGGTGGCCTGCACAACACACACTGATTTCTCACAGTTTTGGGGACTGGGAAGTCCAAGATCAAGGTGCTGAAAGACTCAGTTCTTGGTGAGAGCCCTCTTGCTGGCCTGCAGACAGCCACCTCCTCCCTGTGCCCTCACATGGCAGAGAGAGGAAGCTCTGGTATCTCTTCTTATAAGGACAGTAAGCTCACCATTAGGTCCCACCTTCGTGGCCTCATCTGAACCGAATCACCTCCCAAAGGCCCTACCACCAAAGACCATCACATTGTGGGGCAGGGGGTTAGGGCTTCAGGATATGAATCTGAGGGGAACACGTTCAGCCTACAAAAATCTCCTCTGAAGAGCCTTCCCCAACCCCCCAGAAACTGCATGCACTGCGCTTCCATAACTCTTTGTACTTAACTTGAGTAGCATGTGTAGCATGTATTACTGTGAATGGGACTCTTATTAAACCGTGAGCACCTTGGTGGCAGACTAGGGGTCTTTGCTGATGTCCTCAGTGGGGGAATAGCAGTGGGGCACCCAGCAGAGGTCAACAAATATTGGAGAAGAGTATACAAGAGAGCAGGAGGCTCTTCTCTAACCCTCAGGCTAGTCCTCACTCCCCTGGATCTTTCCTCTCAGCTCACGGAAATGCCAACGCAACTTCAGGTGGCCTGCATCTCCGCAGACATGTTTGCAGGACCTGGCCAAACCGTAGCTGGTGAGATGTTCCAACACGTCCATGAAGAAATTATAAACCCGACACCCCTAGCTCTTCGGAGGTTTTAGTGTATTGTGGTCTTTGCACCCCAGTCTGAATCGGATACATCTGTCTTCAAAAGAAATTAAATACCAGCAGGAAAGTCAGGGAGGAAAACAGTGTTCGCACATGAAGGTTCGCAGCATGTGAATCTTGCTTCTTTACTGTATGGACAGCCAGACTGATGCTTCTCACCTTGTCATCAGCATTCTTATAGGAATGGCTCCATTGTCAAGGTTCTCTATGATCTTTAAAGCACAACCTTATTACAACCAGATTCTACATGTGATCTGTAATGTGTTTCAATGTAGTGATGACATGTCTTTTCTGAAGCTTTAAAATAAAATTCACAATGTTTTGGGAGTCTCATTACGTATTCTCACTCTTTAAACCTAGTCCCTGATAAGGAGGGTGATAATAACAATAGCCGTAACAGTGACTACCATTTTGAGCATTTACCATGTGCCTAGAATGGCAACGATGTGTTTTCTACACAGATGTGTTTGCTTGTGACCGTTTTACTCTCTAAAACTATCTGAAGTTGATATACCCAATATATTTTGCAAGCGAGAAATTTTAGACTCAAATAAGTGTCCGAGGGTAGACAGAGAAGATATATATTTTAGGGGAGCCAGGAAGAAATCTCCATTCCTGACTGTCAGTCAAAGGTCACCTTCAGTGTTATGACCCCATTCTGTCTCCTTGGGAGAAAGTCTTTTGTCCCCAATGAGAAATGAAGCAAGTGTACCTGTGGTTGCAGAATCAGTGACTTACAATCATGCTAAGACACAAGTGATCAATAATTGTGTCTTTTTTGAGGACAGATTTCAATAAAAAGAGGTGGGAGGAAGGACAGATGATGGGAAGAACATTGAACCAAGGAGCCTGGATGACTAAAGAAGAAGGAAGGGTCACCTCTTCCCCCCACTAGAAAATGACTCAGGTGACTGAGGTTTGTTGGACTGAAGATAAGAGTGGATCAGTAGTTGTGACATTTGTCAATGGTCTGGTCCTGTTATTCATTCCTTCATGCCCTCGTTCCCTCAGCAAGTATTGTTGTATCTGTCCATTATACAGGATTAGATAAATGCCCAACTGAAGAAATACACCTCAACATTATATAGAAATTTCTAAGAAATAATGTTTCAGTAAGTTACCAACAACTCATGTTGTTTCTATACTTGTGGCTAAAAATATCTGTATCCTTTTATTATTCAATAAAGAAGAACACACACATGTAAATGATTCTTTCAGCTTCACAGGACCTCAAGGTAGATCCGTACAGGCACCTCTAACCCTCACACCCCCTTCCTTTGTGTGAACTGAGGCCACTTGAGCCCGCACCAGCCCCCAGGACCACTCCACAATCATTGAAAGGGCGAGGTAAGGAGCTTTTCGTTAAATATTTGATGATGTGGCTCTGCCAAGAGACCCTGCTCTCTGAGAGCCCAGCAGGAAGGAGGACGTCTGATTACCACCTTCCTGCCCAGGAGAAGCCAGTTAACATCTCAGGCATGGTTGATTCATGAGCAGGAGTTCTCAGTTCAATAGATGGTGACCCATTGTATTATAAGAATCACTGCAGATAATGAATTACTAATATATAGGAGTTTCCTAGGGCTGCCCAAATATAGTTCCACAAACTGGGTGGCGTAAAGCAATAGGAAATTTGTTCTTTCACAGTGCTGGAAGCCAGAAGTCCAAAACCAAGGCATCAGCAGAACTGTGCTCTCTCTCTCTCTCTCTCTTCATGTCAGGCAAGGACTGGCAATCCTTGTCATTCCTTGACCTGCAGCTATGTAACTCCACTCTCTGCCTCCATTATCACATGGTTGTCTACCCTCTGGGTGTCCGTGTTATCACATGGCCTTCTTTTCTCGGTGTGTATCTATCCCTATGTCTCTTACCCTTTTCTTCTAAGGACATCAGTCATATCAGAATAGAGCCCACCCTACTCCAGTAGGACCTCACTTTGATGTACATCTTAATGATATCTGCAAAGACTGATTTCCCAATAATGGTACATTTACAGGTCCCAGGGGTGAGGGCTTGAACGCATGTATTTGGGGGACACGATGCAACCCACAACACTTGTGAATGACAGTGTCCAAGTTTGTGAGCTGTATAGTTATCTTGCATCCATGACAGTGGAACAAAAGTCAGACCAATGTCATCTTCACACATTTGTCCTCTTCCTTTGTCTACGACTCTTCAGGCCTTCTAGCCTCCATTCATGGCCTTAACTGTGCCAGATCTTTCTAGCCTTTGGGCCTTAGCTCTTGCAGCCTCCACCATACTTCCAGGAACCTTTGTATATGTGGCTGCTTGCCCTTCAGAGTCTGTTTGAAGGCCTCTCCCACACGCCTCCTTCATTCTCTACTTGAGTAGCCCCATTACTCTCCTCAATAACACTCAGTATTTGTATGATTTGTTTCTCTGTTCAAGGATCATCACCTCCCACCTCATGGGTGTGCACACTATATGTGGACACAAGTTTTAGTTCACTTATAAAAACCAGCACAGTAATTGGAATTATGTAGAAATTCAATAAGTACCAGTTGAATACGTGACTGTATGAAGGGGATGTTTTCATGGGTCAGAGAAAGTGGATGTACTTAAACAGCCAGCACTGGCAATGACTCCTGTCACTAGTCCCTGGCCCATGTGTCCCTCTCCAGCCATTATGCAGCAGTATTATGTCCTGGTTAAGAACATGAGCTTTGGAGTCAGACAAGTGGGGTCCTACTGGTTGTGTGTGACCCTCAGCATACTACTTAGCCTCTCTGAGCCTCTAGATGTGTGGCTCTGATTTCACACGCTTATTATATGCCACTCAGTTAACAAAGATTGATTGACTACCTTGTTGGGCACTGTCATAAAACAGGATGAGGCGTATAAAGTGTGTAGCAAAATTTGTGGCATATTGAAGGTGTCAGGTAAGCAGCATTTGCTCAATTGAGCACCTAACATGTGAAGACAGAGTGAATGAGCAGAGACACCAAGTATAGTATGAAGATGACCAGAGACACCAAGTGTCCTCAGCATTCTTTCTCATGGTAGGTGCCCCACTCTGTCCACCCACTGTGACCAGAGAAGTCTCTAGTCCATGGCCAGAGAAAAGAAGATTAGAGGGGACAGTGGGAAAAAGAATATAAGGAAATATTACCCATGTAGATCATCAGTTTGTCACCATTCTGTGGAGGTATAGTGAAGACAGGATGATTGGCCTTGTCAAGTCCAGAGCTATCAACTCTAGCAGCAAAGGTGAGTGCTGGGGAGGTGGGAGAACACACGCTTCAGAGTCAACATGGGTTATGAATCCAGTTGCTGTCACTTCCATGGGCAGAGGAAGAGACAAAGAATCACATTCAAAGTGGAGGTTCATTTGGGGGTGAAATAGAATACACACTATGTCCCATATCCTTCACTACACACTCAAATACATTATTTCACACAATCATCACATCAACTCTTTGAGGTGGGCATCAATTATCCCCATTTTGCAGATGTAGCAAATGGATCCTGGGAGATCACTTAAATTTCCCAAGGACACCCAACTACTGCTAAGTAGAACAGGGGTGGAACTAACCTCCGCCTGCATTCCTTTCACTCCAACACTCCATATCCTTCCCATTGCCAAGATTCCTGGGTGTGGAGTCTTGAACCATAAACAGGCCAAAGTTATAATTGGGCTGTTCAATGTGTAGACGTTCACATGGCCATTTTTATTCCACCACTGTTTATGGGGCACAGACGTACGTGAGTGTGTTGGCACAGATGGCATTCTGAAATGGTACCGGTCTCCTGTAGGACTACAGACCATCCACACCATATTCATGACATATCATTCTATCTTTGGGAGGACAGAAGGCAAACCTTGATGCAGAGAAGCTAGACCAGGGTTTCTCAACCTCAGCACTACTGACATGTGGGGCTGGAGAATTCTCTGACCTACACATTGAAGGATGTCTAGCAGTACTGCGCCCTCAACCCACACACTAGCAGCACCTCCTCCCCCAATTTGTGACAATAATAAATGCCTGCAGATGTTGTCACAGGTCCCTTGGGAGGAGGCTGGTAAAAATCACCAAATTGTGTAACAGTGAAGTAGACAAATACAGGCTCAACTTCTTGATCTACAACTTCTGTGGCTTTGGGAACATAACACACCCTCTGTGAGACTCTGCTTTCTTGTGTGTACAATGGAGGCATTCATTCCTGTCTTGTAAGGTAACTGTGAGAATTGATGAGATAATGTATGTGAGCACATTGCATGTGGGCCCTCAGTAGATGCTCAGTAAGTACTTATAAAAGTAAGTACTTATTTTGGTAAGACTTAATGAGCTTTCATTAAGCACACATTTGAGAATCTTTTTTCTTTTTTATCCTTGTAGAAGGCAAGGTATGCTCTTTAAAACTGATGCTGCCCATTCTATGCAAATTGCTTTAATATTTAGACACAATGTCTATCAAGTATGCTGTGCCCTTATCTCCTTTTAATCTTTTTTAAAACTACTTTACTGAGGTATAACTGACATCCCCAAAAAGCTGTATATATTTAATACATGTAATCTGATAAGTTTAGCTGTAAGTATAAAGCTATGAAACCATCACCACAATCTATGCCATAAATGTATCCATCCCCTACTGGAATCTCCTTTTAATCTTTACAACAGTCCTGTTGGGAAAGTGGTTCTATCATTAAAAAGGAAGCAGATTTAGAGACATTAAGTACCTAAGATCACAGAGCTACAAAGTAGGGTCCAGACCCTGACCCTGGGACTCAAGCTATTTTCTGGTATCTTATCTTCTTTTTGCAAGTATCCAACAGGCACGTGCTGAATTCTGTTCTGAGAACAAGGTCTCTTTTGTTCAGAGGTAACAAGGAAAAATACGACATTACTGTAAGTCGAAGGAACAAATTTTACACAGGGGGAAGAACAACGGGCTATGGAAAATAAAGGAGGCATACTGATCTCTTCTGGAAGGTTCTAGACAGCTTGCTTGCAGAAAAGATATAAGGAGAATCACGGCCAACAATTTGGAGTTAGCCAAATAGAAAAGGAAAACGGTCCAAGTGAAGCTGGCATGGGTGCCCTCTCCTAGCACTGAGAAAAAAACCCGATGTAGGCAATTTAAAAGGAATGAAGTATGGAGGGCAAACAGAGATAAAGTAAAGGATGAGATCGGAGGTAGGCAGGGCTCAGACAGCCAAGGGATGGGCCAGACTGTGGTGTTCAGAGCTTTTCCATTGGGTCACCGGGCTTCTTGAATATCTCATCTCTCCCCTCCGGCCTGCTTCTCACATTGGCTCCCTCAAATTTCTCTCTAACAGGACATAAGGGACTCCATTTCCTTGTAAAGCCTGCATTTTACAAGCTGTGAAGTTGGTATTTCACACTTTGGCAAGTGGAAATGCACTCATGGTCAAGTTGATCCATGGGTGACCATGTCCCTTGGCCAAAAGACCTAATGAAGAAGTGAACCAGACTGCTGCTCTTGATACGGGACCTGTGACAGACCACACCCCACCAGGTTCCTTCCAGAAGCCTGCATGGAAACAGATGCCCACCTCAGCAAACAAAGCAGAGGCGGGGCTCCTGGCAGGCAGAGGGGAGAAGGAAAACGGGCATGCTGGTTTGGGGGCTGGGGCGACATGAGCAGGAGACTCCCAGCACAGAGTTAGGAGAGCAGCTCCAAGCTGGCGGGCTCTCAAGAGGCCGCCGCTTCCCGAGGAGGAAGGGTCCTCACTAGCACCTTCAGCGCACGAGGGCTTTTCAGCATGACCCTTTCCCTCACCTTCTAGAACTTTCCAACAAGGAATGTTCATTACGTTTCAGACCACAGAAACCTGAACTGTCCACCCGGCTGTTCCACAACATGGAATATAAAATGGTCACTGGGTTGAAGGCGAGACTTGTGTAGTTTTTCCTTGTATCCCCCGCACCTTGAACAGAGTGGGTACTTGGCGAATGGTGGGGGACAGGAAATGAAATTGTAATCCCTATGGTAGCATAAAAAAACATGTCTTGTCCACCCTTATGTTTCACAGCTCCAATCACCACTGATAAAAATACGAGGTATCCAGAATATCTCTGGATTAATTATTCCCAAAGGATATTATGCTGCATTTGTTCTCATTTTGAAAAGAGCAGGGAAAATTGGAAAAAGATTGTTCCAAGGAAGGAGACAATAACAAGTCTCAAAGTCAGAGAGGTCCATACACACCACACATACACACACACACACTAAAGTCACATGTTATTCAAGTGTAAGGTTTTTAAGTCACCACATAAATAACAAATCATTTATAGTACAAAATTATCCTTGAAATACTCCCTAAAGAAGGGAGAAAAGAGGAAGGAGTCAGTAGGAGGAGAAGTGATGTTTCTGCAATGCAGCGTGAGACGCTATCAGGGAAGCAGAGGCCTTGGAATTCATATCTTGCTGACTGTTAGGGACAAGGGTGCTGGGATAAAAGTGATGGGGAGTGGGGGAAGGTCAGAGATTCTACTAGATACTTTGATGCTGCCAAAGCAAACATCAAGAGAGGAGATAAGTTGTTGGAGTTTCCACTGCATGTGTCTTAGGCTCCACTGATAACCACATATAATAAAGTGGGTTCAAGCCTATGTGATTAAAAACAAAAATGGCTAAAAGTTTCTCCAGTTACAAACCAAAAATAGTTAAGAAGTGATGGCTTTGTTACTCTATAGAACAGCCTTTGAAGGAGGTTGTGTTTGGCTCACTCTGGGGGCTCTAATGTCTACCTGACCCTTCTCAACAGGAGACTCACAGGGAGTTTCACATTGATTCTCAGGGCTTCAGAGGCCCCTGCAAGTCCATCCATGGACCTTCCTATGGAAATAAAAGGTTTGCTAAGTAAATCAATTGTGCAGAGATAGCTCTTTGAAATAAGCCAAACTCCTACCTCTCAACTTTTTCTTCTAAACAGTTGTGTTTCTTATGGATAAGTTCCCATTTTGATAAAGTTCCCAAGAAGGCTTATTGAATGATGTCAAAGAGTCACCTCTGGGATTCTCATTCTTCATGAAGGTCAACGAGCAAGTCCACAGGAGGCACTGCAGGGGAACTGAGAGGTTACACTGGTTTCTCCCTGGGTACATTTGGACAAGACATTTGTCCTTCTCGAGTTGCAGTTCTTCATCTGCGAAATGAAAGAATTGTACCACATAATCTCTAAAGCTCCTTCCAGCACATGAGGGAATGAACACTTGCATCCCAGACTCTCCAGAAATGCTGATAATCCATCCTTGGAGAGAACCCAAGAGTTAAATTCTGATGTTTATGGGAATAGAAGAGCAAGATCTTTCTGCAGACAAAGCAAGAATGAACAGCGGCTATGTTTCAATGGAGAACTTAAAATAAACCAGTTGTCTCATTTTCTCTCAGAGGATTCAAACCTATTCTTGGGACTGAAACATTCCTCAAAATTATCAATAGTGGCAGAAAATTAACTGCAAAGAACTCAAAGAGAAGGCAGGTCTCTGTTTTCCTCTAGATTCCTCTTTGGACGTCATCACCCCTTTTATCAACTATTACTTTTCATGTAAGATGAAATCTGGCCAAAATCACATAGGAAGGGGCGAAGAAAAGGTGAACCATCATTTGTTGGGGATTATTTCAGGCCAAGAACTGTGGATATGCTATTTCATTTCACATAGGAATTCATTTGAATGATGAAGAAACAGAGAGTTAGTGGTGATAAGAAACTTACACAAAATTATCCAAATAGAAACCGTCAGAACAGAGATGTCAGTACACATCTAGTCCCAGACCCTCTGTACTTTTCAATCAGCCAGGTTGCTTCCGTGAAGACCTGTTGTGTGACCTTCCTAAAGATATTTCCGCATCTGAAAGCAAAGATGACCTAACATTTAACACGTGACCCATACGTTAAATATCCAACACCACCCAAAGGGCCACAGATAATGTCTACAAAACCAAAACAAGGGTTGATGCTGAAAACCACGTTTGGGGTAGAACACAGTGTCCCTAAATAATAAAGGGCCACAGCAAAGATGAGAATTCTGAGCCAGCCTTTTCCGCCAACCAGCTATGAATGTTGAACAGCCAATTAACACATTTAGGTCTCTGTTCTTTTGCTTTGAAAACATGACTAGATGGTGTCCTTCGCCCTTCTCCTCACTGATCCTTTATGATAATCAAACAAAAAAATGTATGTAAAGACATTTATGAAAGAACAAAGTAGTGCTTTATGAATGTAATGTTCAAGAATTTTAAAGATATATTCTGGGTCTTTAGTTCCAGCCATCATTTCAGGTAACTGGAGCCCAAAGCAACTAAATAGATAGATTTACATTTTGCACCTCACTGATAGACTTGCGTAATTCACTATTGTTTGGGTCTGCATTACCACACCCCCTAAAGAATAAAATAGGAAATAAAAAAATAAAAGCGAGTCCAGAGTCCAGGTACTGTTTCATTAGAACAGTCATGCACCCCGTAACTAGCAACAGCCCCACACGTGAGTTTCCCATTTCACCCAGGAAACTGCAAGTTTTCTGTTTATTTCACATGAACTTCTTTTCGCCTCGCTCTTCTCTCTCTTTAGAGAGGTTTCCAAATATCAAACTGTAGTGAATTTAAAGTTAGGAGCTCCCTGTCACATAGCTAACAAGTGGTATTATTATTCAAACGGATGTCTGCTTGACTTTAAAGGTGATGCTTTCTCCGCAAAAGCTACCCTGCCTGCCTCCTACAGCAACAAAGACTAAACATGAGAAATAACGCTTGAAATTCCACTTGTCTGATTAATACAAAGTGCCTATCTGGAGATTTATGTTTGTTTTTCTACTAAATAAATGGTTACATTTCTCCAGCCAAGAATACATTGGGCTAATTAATAACAGCTTTCTTTCAAAATCTAGTACACAGAAAATAATCTTATCCCCAGGGACCTATCCCTCACAGAGGCCATGGATAGACCATCTCAAGAGTTCCTCAATAAGAGGCCCCTGAGAGCAACCACACATTGTCCTACTATTGGCCACTCATACCTTAGCAGAGATCAGCACTGGCAAATTGTCAAGCAGAAAATAATATGGAATGAATGGAGGAAGAAAGGAAGAGAGGAAAGCAGGAGGAAGGCAGGGAAGAGAACGAGAGGGTGGGAGGCAGGCAGGAGTAAGGTCAGGAAGAAATTCTTGAGAGCCTAATACTTTTCAGCACTTCCTGAGTAACATACACACTGTTTCATTTAACAACATACAGTATAAAGGGTTTGTTGTTGTTGTTGTTCGTTATTCATTATTGATAAATAAAATATTTATTCAAATATTTTAGATCAGCTTAGTGAGCTATAATTTACACCCAGTGAAAGGCAGAGTTTGATGAGTTGATTCATGTAGATCACTATAATCACGACATCAGACATTTCCACTACCTTAAAATCTTGCCTCCTTCCCTTTTCCAATCAAGTCTCTCAAATCCACTTTCTGGCAAACACCAATCTCATTTCCCTTTATGTAAATTCATCTTTTCTGAACACTTCACATAAATAAAATTGTACAATATGTAGCCATTGGCATCAGGCATCTTTCATTTAGCATACTGTTTTTGAGTTTCATTCATTTGTAGCATGTCTCAGTAATTCCTTTTTTTACCCCCTACATAATATTCCATTGTATGGATAGTCCACATTTTATCCATTTGTCAGCTGATGAACTGTTTCCAGTTTCTGGCTATTACTAATAAAGCTGCTATGAATATTTCTGTGAAGTCTTTGTATAAACCTATGCTTGCATTAATCTTGGGCATATATCTAGGAATATTCAAAAGTGATTACACACATTTTATACTTTCATCAGCAATGTTGAGCACTCCAGTAACATTGTATCTTTCTTTGCCAATACTCATCAGTCTTTTTAATCTTAGACATTAAGTGGGTTGGTAGTTGTATTTGGTTGAATCTGTTTCTGGATTTGGCATTATATTTGATCTATGTTTTTTCTTACACTAATACCACATTGTCTTGATTAATATAGCTTTTTAGTAGTTCTTGAAATAATACACTATAAGTCATCCAAATTTGTTCTTCTTTTTCAAAATTGCTGTGGCTATTATGGGTTCTTAATATTTCAATATTATAAAATTATAAAGTTGACTTGTCAATTTCTCAAAATTAAAAAAAAAACCAAATAAAAAACCTGCTGGGGTTTTGATTTGGATTGCACTGAAGCTTTAGATCAATTTAAGAAGATGTAAATTGAAGAGATCCT
>PVKE010015865.1:0-32809 GCA_004027555.1 Craseonycteris thonglongyai
TAAAAAATAAAATAGGGGAAGCCGGGATGGCTCAGTGGGTTAAGCGCTCACTTTGCAGCGCCAGGGACCAGGGATCAAATCCTGGCCCCGGCCCGTGCGGAACCATATGCTAAACTGGGAGCTCCCCCTGTTCGGTTCTCTCTCTGTCTCTGTATATCTCTCTCTCTCTCTCTCTGTCAAAAATTTAAAAAAATAAAATATATATTTATTTTAAAAAATAAATAAATACAATAAAATAATAATAATCATAAGTAACTTTTATTGTACACACATTCTGTGCCAGGCACCGTCGTAAGCATTTTATGGGCATTGTCTTATTTAAAGTTGACACCAATCCCAGAGGTAGGTATGTGGGCACCCCATTCTTTATTTTTAATGATTTATTTTATTGTTCGAAAGAAGGTAAGAGAGAAGGGGGAGGGCCTAGAGCAGTCTCCATAGTTGTACATCATTAGTTGTGACATGGTTATATTCCACACAGGTGGATGTGGGGCCGCTTGGGGCAGGAACCAAATCAGGGGCCTCCCACAGGGGAGGCGAGAACTTTCCCTGCCAAACCATCCCGGTGGTTACCAGTTGTACTGCAGTTCAGCATATGAGTTTGCATGGGCCAGGGCTGGGAATCAAACCCTAGACTTTGTGATTGCAAGGCAAATGCTCAACAGCATCCTTTGGGCATCCCATTTTGCAGATAGGCTGCAGACTCTCAAGAGTTCGTCATTGAGTTTGAAATTAGGAGCATGTCTTTGAAAAACCAGCTGGGCTCTGGTTTTGGTTTCTTTCATCTCTTCCTGACCTGTTCCATAGAAGACAAACTCGGAACCAATCCAAGAAAAGGGTAGCTGGCCCCAAGGGCTCCCCTCTGCAGGCCCCTCATTATATACCAATCTTTACTTTCCTCTCCTAATTGAAGACCTCTTCCCCCACCAGTTACACAAGCTTTTTCTGAAATCCTGACTTTATTCTTTCTTTCCTCCTCCCCTTCTCTCCCCTAGGACCCTGCTGGAATCTTTGAACTGGTAGAGGTGGTTGGCAATGGAACCTATGGACAGGTGTACAAGGTGAGATGCTAATGGTGCAGCGTGACTGTCTTCCATGGGGTCCTCAAGTGGGGTAGAAGAAGTGGGTCCCAGGTCAGAACTGAGGGGCTATGGGATATTGCAGAGGCTTTGGACCCTGAAAAGGGAGAGAGAAGAGAATAAAAGTAATGAGGGAAGAAAGCAGCAAGAAGGGGGTGTTTTGGCCAGCCACTGCCTAAGTTTAGAACTAGTCCTAGGTGTAGCAGGACCAGGTCTGCAGCTGAATGGGGTGTGAGAAAGGGTATGGAGACATGTTTAAGAGTTTACCTGGAAGTTCAGAGCATAGTCAAACCAAAGGTATGGGCTTGGCTTCTCCTGAGACCACAGAGACACAGGACATGGAGTGGGTGGGATCTAATGGGTGACCTGCAGAGGGGAAGTGGCTTTCTTAGGCTCCCATAGCTGGCCTGCAGAGGGGATGGAGCTAGAGCTCAGGCTTTGGAGGCTGCCTGTCTCCCACAGAAGTGGCATTTCCTTAGCCACTGACTGCAGCTTTTAGCCTGGCCAGCCCAACCCTCTCACTGGCCTGACCACTGGTCACACTTGCATAGGGGGAGGTTGCTGCAGCCGAAAGATGTTCAAAGTGGATGCTGCCCTGGAGCTGGAGGCCCCCGCAGCATATGCCAGCTTCTTTGTCTCCAGACACGATGCTGGGTCTTTTCACAAGCCTCCTCTGCATCTCAGTGGCCTGTTTCCTGGGTCACGGGGACCACCTGCCTTACTTTACACTTCTTCCATGTAAGCTTTGGGGAAAAGGTGCTCCCTTCCCCCCATTTCCTCATCTCTTGCCTAGTTGTTGCTATGGGAATCGTAGCTCTGTATTCTAGTGCCTCTCTGGCTTGGGGTCTTGAATGACTGCTGAGGATAAAAATAGTCATGGACTGGCAGTACCCATGTTCATCCCCGTGAGGGGCTGGTTACCTTCCATCACCCTGCTCTTCCTCAGGAAGCCATGGACTGATTTCCCTGTCCAAGCCAAAGATGTCTCCTGCTAGGAATTTCAGGAGGAGGGAAGAGCACGGGGAATGTCAGGGACATACTCTAAAAGGAGAAGTTTTTTCTCATTAGCACTGGTGTTGGGTCCATTGACTCATGTCAATTGGCCTTTCTGTTTCCCGGAGTTCCCTAAAATCTCGCTGTCTTTATACTTTCTTGTGAACAAGAATAAAAAGCCTGGGCAGGAGGCAGGCAGGGGATCTGGGGAAAGACCTCCTGTCCAGAGGGGGCTGGTCGAGAAAGCAGATCCTCATGCATTGACCTTGCAGAGAGAGGCAAAGGTCCTCCCTCCTCAGCCTCCTCCCCTAGCTCCCTCCAGCTCCATCTGAGGGTGGAGAAGGTGTCTTTCACTCCCTGCTCTAACTTTCAAACTGTAGGAAGTCCAAGCCAGAAGAGGCTAAAACAGAACATAAGCGTCTCTCACTTGTATCTCCTGAGTGTTTTTTGGGAGGAGAACCCTTCATTTTTATCAAGCACAGTGGAAAATCTAGGCTTGGTAGTTTTTCTGTAGCCTTTTGTTTACCCCTATGACCAACCCATAAATTGAGATGTCTAACCACCACGGGAGGCCCTCTCTAAGACAGAAAACAGCCCATAGGTGTGGCCTGTCTCAGGATCAAGCCCTCCCTGAGCATGGACCCAGATCCCTCCATGTCCCTCTCTCTATCCGCAGGGTCGGCATGTCAAGACTGGGCAGCTGGCTGCCATCAAGGTCATGGATGTCACCGAGGTAGGGAGCATCAGGGGGCAGAGGGAGGGTCAGGACATTGAGAAGGGGGCTCACCTCCTCACATTTGCCTAGGATGAAGAAGAAGAGATCAAACAGGAGATAAACATGTTGAAAAAGTACTCTCACCACCGGAATATTGCCACCTACTATGGGGCCTTCATCAAGAAGAGCCCCCCAGGAAATGATGACCAGCTCTGGGTAAGTGCCTTCTGGCCTGCTCCCCTGCCCCTCCTTGCCCTTCCCTGCCTCCAGGCTGCTTGTTAGGAACTCATGTCTCTTCTTGCCAGCCCTCCCTTCAGTGTGCACAGCTGCTCCTGTGTCTGGATTGAGGAACCTCCTGCCCTGCACAGACCCTCCCACACTTTGCAGCTTCCTGTTCTCTGGGCGTTTTGATGGCAGGGGTTCTGGGGTTTGCCCCCACCTTTGCCCTGGCCAGTACCTTACCCTGTGACCAGCAGGCACTCCATAAGTAGCAAACTGTGTAATCCTAGCAAGGGCTGGAAGAGACCACATCAGTTCTCCTGCCTTGGCACAGCTCCTGGGAAAGCAACAGACCAAAGTATTTGTAGGAGGCAGTGAGGCTTGGACCCCTTCTAGATGATTGTGCTAACCAGAGCTTGCTGTAACTCTTTTTCCCTCCCCAAGATTCCCTCCTGGCCCAGAATATCCCTGAGTCATATGCCCGCTCTCCCTGGGCACTGGTGCCAGTTGATTCCTCAGTCTTCCCCTCTCTGGTACTCAGTCCCAAGGAGAGTGCAGCAGGGAACATGGTGATGGTGATAGCTTGTGGAGGGTGGGGCTGGAGCTCAGGCCAGGTCTCCCCTCCCTGCAGTTGCCAGATGAGTACTTAGCGCCTCTGTGTACCCTGCACAAAGGAGCTTAAGGCCCAGCCCCTCTCTCCTAGTCACTTAAGTCTTTTTGAGCTAACACTCTCTTTCTCTCTGTGCGTCTCTGTCTTTCTCATACACACAAATAAAGGTGAGTAATATGTCAGGTAGGTTTACCTGCCAACTATGTGTAGTGAGAGAGATCCTTGAGGACAGGAAGCCAGGCACTAGTGACCAGGCGCCCCCTTTTGAACCCCTTGGACATTGGCCTCCCATGGTGCTCTGCATCGCCTCCCCCCCATGTGAGGCACATGCAAATATCCACAGCTAACCATTTTCTGAGTTGGGTGTGGCTTGTAGAAAACTTACAATGAAAACATTGGGACAGGCATGTTGATCCCCAGTGGGACTTCCCACTGGCACCTGCCTCTGGGTCTGGGTAGTTCTTCCCTAGAGGTGCCACAGGGAGCTCTCCTCATCTTCCTGCCTTGGCCCTGAGGAGTTTCTCCAGAGTGCTACCAGGTTCCCTCCTGCAGCTCTCTGGTAGACCCCATCAATGTTTTGTCTCTAGCAGACCTGGAGAATTGTTGATTCTAGCCCCTTCCTTGCCGCTGGGTTAGAGGTCGGCAGACTTTTCTGTGAAGGGCCAGATAGTAAATATTTGGAGCTTTGTGGATCATACTGTCTACAACTACTCAGCTCAGCCACAGATAATACATATGTGAATGGGTATCACCAGATTCCCCCAAAACCTTTATTTGGGACACTAAAGTTTGAATTTTAACATGGTTCTTATTTTGATTTTTTCCAACCATTTAAAAATGTAAAAACCATGCTTAGCTCACTGGCCATAGTTTGCTGACACTGCTCCACCGCAGTAGTTTCTAACCATTTGGGGGTCTTGGGTCCCAATAGAGATTTGATGAGAGCACTAGACCCTCCCCCAAGGAAAATGCACATATTCACATCATTATGTCTGCAGTGTCGGGTTCCTTGGGCTCCTGCTGGACCCGGACCATCTCCCTAGACCACCTTGCCTGTCTTTTCCGACTGTATTTCCTTCCCCTTTTTCTCCAAATCTCAAGGAATTCTGTGGCCTTTGTAAGGGGGTCAGGTGGCCCCTACCCTCCAGCTCTTACGAGTTTTGGCCCCAAGGCCTCTGGTTCTCCTCCAGGGGCCTGGCAGGGGCAGGAGGCCTTGCCTTACTGATGCTTTTCCCTCTGGTGCTCCCTGGGACCATAGCTGGTGATGGAGTTCTGTGGTGCTGGTTCTGTGACAGACCTGGTAAAGAACACAAAAGGGAACACGCTGAAGGAGGACTGTATTGCCTACATCTGCAGGGAGATTCTCCGGGTAAGTGCCAGGCCCCTCCCCTTGCCACCTGCTCCAGGGCTACCCCTGCTAGAGCTTCTGCCTGGGCGTGGACCCTCCCTGCACTGAGGAGGGGATGGCCTGATGGGGTGGGGGGATGGAGACTGAGTCTGAACCTTGGGGATTCTCAAACTGTTGGAAACATGCACCTCTGTTTCCAAGCTCTGTCCCTTCTCTACTTGCAACCCTTAGCGGCTGGGAATTCCTGAGTGCTACCACTCCAAGGTAGCTCTCCCAGGAAAGCTCAGCCTGCACTTCAGCCCAGCCCCATCCAGACTAATGACTTTCCCTCATTCCAGTCCAAGGGGCTCGCTCTTTCCTACCACCCCCAACACCATATTACTCCCCTACTTTCCTGCTCTAGGGTCTGGCTCATCTCCACGCCCACAAGGTGATCCACCGAGACATCAAGGGACAGAACGTGCTGCTGACAGAAAATGCTGAGGTCAAGCTAGGTGCGCTGATTCTTTTTAGGCAGATGGGCCCTCTTACCTCCTGTCCAGAATGAGAAGCCTCCTTTTCCCTCTAGTGACTTACTTCCCACTACCTGTCAGCTTGGAGGCTTGCTCCTCTCTCCCCCACCTCCTCCCTGTGATTCCCTGCCTCCAGCTGAACAGCACTCAAGAAATTTTTCCACTGCTACGTATGTCCCAGAGGCTGTGCAGGTCTCTCAGGGGCAATGAAATAGTCTGACCTGCGATGTGGTCCCTTGGTCTTTTCACCTTGGTTTTTCCTCAAGATATAGAAAGACTAGGTCAGGTTCTTCAGAATGTTGATGGGGTGGAAGAGGTGCTGGGGAGTGTCTGGTAGGTCAAGGGCCTCCGCGGCCCTGGGACATGTACATGCTGGGTCTGAGGTGAGGGGAGCATGCGTGATGCTCTGCTGTGACCCCTCCCTCCATGTCTTCCCAGTGGATTTTGGGGTGAGTGCTCAGCTGGACCGCACTGTGGGCAGGCGGAACACTTTCATTGGGACCCCATACTGGATGGCGCCAGAAGTCATTGCCTGTGATGAGAACCCAGATGCCACCTATGATTACAGGGTATGTAGCAGAAAGTATGGAGCACGGCGGCATTCAAGGGCAGGAAGTGAGATGGGGTGGTGGGTAGATTCACAGTATCAGGGGCTTGTGCAATTTGGGGGACAGCACAGAAGTCTAATGACATGTTAGCTGTGAGTGCTTGGAGAACATTTTGTGGCGAAGAAACTATGCATGCAGGAACATTGAGTGAGTTGGAGGATGGGGACTCAGGGAGGGACATGGAAGTGGACCAAGAAGTGGTCCTGAAGAGACCAGGGATGATGGCAGGTGAAGAGAGTCAGGAACTTTCATCTGTCCCTTCTTCTCTCCCCTCTGTAGAGTGACATTTGGTCTCTAGGAATCACAGCCATTGAGATGGCAGAGGGAGCCCCCCGTAAGTGTGGAGTGTGGGAGAGAAGGGAGGGCCCAGACAGTGGCTGGAGGGAGGAGGCGGGTCAGGGAGGTCATGATGAGAAGGGCTTCTTTAGGCTCAGCATGGCAAAGCGACTGAGGGTGTCTCTTCTGTGTCCCAGCTCTGTGTGACATGCACCCCATGCGAGCCCTCTTCCTCATCCCTCGGAACCCGCCACCCCGGCTCAAGTCCAAGAAATGGTAGGTCTTTGGGAGTTTTGTATCTAGGAAGGTCTCTGGACAAGGCCAGCCCAGTCTTTACCCTTTGCGTTCAGGCTTGGACCTGCCTGACTATAGAAGAGGTATTGCGAGGGGTGGTGCTATAACCAGAGCACTGTGGAAGACAGGAGGGAAGGCAAGGTGGCTTTGGATGAATGGTTTCCTCTCTTCCTCCTGTGACCCCCCTCTTCCGAAGGGGCCCTCCTAGTGTGAGCCACTCTCATTTCCAGGTCTAAGAAGTTCATTGACTTCATCGACACGTGTCTTATCAAGACTTACCTGAGCCGCCCACCAACAGAGCAGCTGCTGAAGTTTCCCTTCATCCGAGACCAGCCCACAGAGCGGCAGGTCCGCATCCAGCTCAAGGACCACATTGACCGATCCCGGAAGAAGCGAGGGGAGAAAGGTCAGTGGGTGCGGAGGGTGGTGGCGGGTCTCAGGACACACTCCAGCCCTGCTCTCCTTCACCAGCCCTTGCTCTTCCTGGCTCCTCTTCAGGCTTCCCTCCCAGGCCTCCGCTCTTCCTGTCCAAAGGGACCTCCTTCCCAAACTTCCACCCCAGAGAGGTTTTTCTTTTACTTCTGATTCAAGTCACCTTCTAAACGAGTATGTCCCTTTACATCCTTACAAACGCTTCCTGTTGAGCACATGCACGTGTAAGTGTATGCACACACTCGACCACATCCCAACCACTGTGGGGTCTAGTCCCCGTCTCTGTCCTGTCACCCCATTGCTCCAAGGAGGTGGGCAGGGACCCAGGTGCATGGCCACCCAGACAGACCATACAGTTATCCCCATCTAAGGTCTCCCTAGCCTGGCAGGGTCTGGGGCACTGGGTGAAGAAACAGCAGTGATCTCTCCCTGCAGAGGAGACAGAATATGAGTACAGCGGCAGTGAAGAGGAAGATGACAGCCATGGAGAAGAAGGAGAGCCAAGGTGGGCTTGGCAGGTGGAGGTTAGGGGCCATCACTTTCCATGTAAGGGTGTTCTTGGCTAGGGGACTCTTCATCTTGGGGTGGTAGGCACAGAGTTAGAGACCCTAAAACAGTCTCTGAGCACTGAGAGAAAAATGAAACGAATGAACTAGTAAGAGGTGGGGACAGGGTGATTTGGGGTTGCAGGTGAGATGGTCCAGGAACACAGGGCTGAGACTGGGCAGGGGAGGGGGCAGTTCTCCTGGTCACCTGGGAGCACCCGGAGGCAGACATTCTGGTCCAGGTAAAGCACCCATTCAGGTGGCTCCCCAAGCATGAGGGTGGGAAATGGCCAGGTTCTGACGCAACCTTCCATTGTGCTACCCTGACCCAGCTCCATCATGAACGTTCCTGGTGAGTCCACACTACGCCGGGAATTTCTGCGGCTCCAGCAGGAGAATAAGAGCAACTCAGAGGCTTTAAAGCAGCAGCAGCAGCTGCAGCAGCAGCAGCAGCGTGACCCTGAGGCACATATCAAACATCTCCTGCACCAGCGCCAACGCCGCATTGAGGAGCAGAAGGAGGAGCGCAGGCGTGTTGAGGAGGTGGGGCTGTCCTGGGACTGTCCTATGGGGACCTGGGGATGTCCTGCAGGGGCCTGGCTTGGTTCCCTTAGGGCAGTGGAGAGAAGAGGGAGTGAGCAGGGGCTTCCTGCCCCTTTCCTTCAAGCATGCAGGGAAAGGCTCTGTCCTGTTGGAGGCCTGACCCCAGGCACGCTGTACCCCCATCAGCCCTGTGTGCCTCGATTCAGAACAGCCATGTTTGAAAAGCCATACCGGTTCCCACAGGCTGTGCGTGTCCTTTTTTCTACATACAAGCCTCCAGTTTGTCTAGCTCCATTGACTTTATTTTTATTTTTATTTATTTATTTATTAATTTTTGACAGACAGAGAGAGACAGAGACAGATAACTGAACTGGGGGAACTCCCCATGTCAGCATACGGGTCCGCACAGGCCGGGGCTGGGATTTGATCCTCGGTCCCCGGCACTGCAAAGTGAGCGCCTAACCCACTGAGCCATCCCGGCTTCCCTCCATTGACTTTAAATCTTGGGGAGTGAGGGGTCTGTGTACAAACACTTCAGGCCCCTCTGCATCTGACTGTCAAGCAGCTGTCTGAACATGAAAAAGTTTTTTCTAAAGACCCTCCTTTTACTTTTAATTGTTTCAGCTTAGATTTGCTGGAAAGTACAGTCATTTCAGTTGGTCTAATTAGAGGTGGGTGGGAAAAATTTATTTTAACAGAGAATCTTATTTTTTAAATAGCTGCAGTTATCTGTCTTTTTTTTTTTTTTTTTTAAGAATTATTTTATTGTTTTGAGATAGGTTAGAGACAGAGAGAGAAAGAGAGAAGGGGGAGGACCCAGAGCAGTTTCCATAGTTGTACATCATTAGTTGTGACATAGTTTCATTTCACACAGGTGGATGTGGCAACACACGAGGTGGGAACTAAACTGGGGGCCTCCCTCATGGGAGGTGAGAACCTTCACTGCCATCCTGGCAGTTATCAGTTGTGCCACAGTTCACCATATGTGTTTGTCTGGGCTGGGGCCAGGATTCAATCCCCAGACCTCATGGTTGCAAGGCAAATAAATGCTCAACCTGCTGAGCTATCTTAGCATCCCCAGTTTTCTCATTTTTTTTAACATCACCAATCTAAAAAACATATGTATTTGTAATCATATATATTTAAATGTATTCATTTTGGAGGGGAGCGTGGTGGGAAAGGAAAGGTATAGATTGGTTTTAAAAACCTTAAATGATGAGGTTTTTGTTAAAACAATTACATGATTTCAAAGTTTATGAAGAGTTGGGCTTAACAAAAAAATTTAGTTGAAGCATCCATACTGTCTGTGTACTACTTCCCAAAGCAGGCCCCTATCTTTCTTGAACAAAAAATATTTGACAAGAAAGCCTGCTACAAGAGAACCTACTGCAGGTTTCTTTTAGTAAATATTGTTTCAGGTAGTTGAATAACAGAAAATTGTGTCTTCCAGGGTGTTTCCTGGAGCAGGCCTGCCAGACCCTCGTTGTAGAAACAGGCAACAGTGAAGTTCCCCAACTGTAATGGCCCCTTAGAGGCTTGTGTTTTCTTTTTCTTTTCCTTTTTTTTTTCTTCTTTCCCTTTCTCTTTCTGAATATGAAAGAGGATCCTTTTGAAGACCCTCTTTTTTTGTTTAGGCTTAGATTTGCTGGAAAGTACAGTCTTGTCAGTTGGACTAATTGGAGGTGGGTGGGAGAAATTCATTTTAATAGAGGTCTTTTTCTTTCTTTTTGGAGGGCAGACTAGTGCAACCTGAGCTACTGATGTTTGCCAGGAACTGGTTGCTTTTGGTTACTCTTCTGTGCATGGGCACCTGCTGCCCTCTTGTGGCCAAAGGCTATCACTACAGCACACTCTGTATTTATAGGCATAGGTTGATTTGAGAGGCCAGGAATGTATGTAGAGTTTGTGGTTGTTGACTCTCTGGTTGAGTTGTTTGGTGGGAGAGTGAGTGGGAGAAGATATTATCCAATTCCGCCTACTCCAAGGTCAGCAGTCAGCCTCCCAGCCTCTGTGGCCCCAAGCCCAGCTACCTTTAGACAAATGGTTTTTCCCAGTGGGCTGCTGAGTAGGGGTAGATAGGTTTGTTGAAACAAGTTGAAGCCATTCTCTCTTACCATCACCCCTAATGAGGAAACATGCCTTAACTGTCCTGCTTGGGTCCCATCTCCAGGAGATACCTGAGTGGGCTGGGGTCCCGTCCCTTCCAGGGCTGTGCTATCTTGAGTGTCGAGTGATCCTAAGACCACTCCTCCCTCCATCCACAGCAACAGCGGCGGGAACGGGAGCAGCGGAAGCTGCAGGAAAAGGAGCAGCAGCGGCGGCTGGAGGACATGCAGGCCCTGCGGCGGGAGGAGGAGAGGCGGCAGGCAGAGCGGGAGCAGGTACAGCGCCCCCAGCACACACCCCTTCCGCCCCGGCCTCCCTGCCCGCTCCTGCTGCCTGCCTCCTCTGCTCCCCAATTCCCTTTCTCCTTCTTCCCCTACCTCCAGGTTCCTCCTGTCTTTTCTAGCTTCACTCTTTCTCTCTGTTTTCTCCTACCCTTCAACCCCCAACCCTGGCTCCCTGCCCTCCTCCTGTCTCTGTGCCTTCATCCCCATCTCTTTACCCATCCCTGACTCCTCTCCCCTGCACCTCCCCTCATGGGCGCTCCCCTCGGCTTCCTCCTTACGCCCTGCCTTTTGTGGGGCTCATCCCATCCCCCTCCTCTCTACTGCTCTTCCCTGCTCTCCTCATCCTCACCCCACTGATGCCTTCCTCTTCCAACAACTCCGCCGCCGCTACTCCCCCCCCTCGCCCCTTCCTCTCTCCCTGCCCTTTGCCCCCCGCCCCCGCCCCCCAGGAGTATATCCGTCACAGGCTAGAGGAGGAGCAGCGACAACTCGAGATCCTTCAGCAGCAGCTGCTCCAGGAACAGGCCCTCCTGCTGGTAACGGGGCCCCCCAGCGTCCTCTGGGAAGCGTCCTGTTCAGAGCTGCTCTGCTGGAATGGGATGGGGACACTGTAGGGGGAGGGAACCTCCCAAGCGGCAAGGGAAGACGTTTCTTCTCTAGGCAGATGCAGGAAGAAGGGCATGCCGACTCTACCTTCCAGGGCCACACCCTGCTGAGCCCTCTCTCCCTACCCTTGGGCCCAGGAATACAAGCGGAAGCAGCTGGAGGAGCAGCGGCAGTCAGAGCGTCTGCAGAGACAACTGCAGCAGGAGCACGCCTACCTCAAGTCCTTGCAGCAGCAGCAGCAGCAGCAGCAACAGCTTCAGAAGCAGCAGCAGCAGCAGCAGATCCTGCCAGGGGACAGGAAGCCACTGTACCATTATGGTCGGGGTATTAACCCTGCCGACAAACCAGCCTGGGCCCGAGAGGTACTCAGTGCTTCCTTTGCCACCTCAGAGGCCGTCATGCCACGCTGGCAGGCACTAAGAAGGGGAGGAGCCCACAGCAAGGCCTGAGGGCTACTGCAGTGGGGAGGTGGGGACCTAAATTTGAGAACAGGGACGCAAGAGCTGGTCTGCCTGGCATCTGTTCACATCACAGGTAGAAGAGAGAACAAGGATGAACAAGCAGCAGAACTCTCCCTTGGCCAAGACCAAGCCAAGCAACGCAGGGCCTGAGCCCCCCATCCCCCAGGCCTCCCCTGGGCCCCCAGGACCACTTTCCCAAACCCCTCCTATGCAGAGGCCGGTGGAGCCCCAGGAGGGACCACACAAGGTGAGTCTCTCCCCGTTCCTGTCTTAACAGATGTAGGGAGCCTCACTCAGCACAGGTGCACACAGGTGCATGTACATGCACACACGCGCCCTTAGCCAGGATCATGGACTTCAGGATGTGTATGCAGAGATGTCACCTGCCTACTGCTGTATGTCTGTGCCTATGGCTTACCTGTTCCCGGGCTCTAGGAACCCCTTTTGTTCGATGGATAACTGGAAACCGGAGGCTTTACTTGCCTGTCCCCCCAGCCCAGGCCCCAGCTCACTGGTGGGGATGTGCACCGAGCGGGCAGCCCACCCTCCCTGGTCTCTCCCCGCAGAGCCTGGTGGCACACCGGGTCCCACTGAAGCCATACGCAGCGCCTGTACCCCGATCCCAGTCCCTGCAGGACCAGCCTACCCGGAACCTGGCTGCCTTCCCAGCCTCCCACGACCCTGACCCTGCCGTCCCCACACCCACTGCCATGCCCAGTGCCCGAGGAGCTGTCATCCGCCAGAATTCAGACCCCACCTCTGAAGGGCCTGGCCCCAGCCCGAACCCCCCAGCCTGGGTCCGGCCGGATACTGAGGCCCCACCCAAGGTAAGGATAGCCCTGCGGGACCAGGAAGGAGCAGAGAAATGCAGCTGACCCTTGAACAATATGGGGGTTAGGGGCGCTGATCCCTCATGCACCCAAAAATCTGCCTGCAACTTTGACTCCCCCAAAACTGAATTACTAATAGCTTGCTGTTGACTGGAATCCTTACCGGTGACATAAACAGTAGCTAGCACATAATTTATGTTAAACATATGTACTGTATCTTCACAGTAAAGTAAGCTAGAGAAAACAGTGTTACTGAGAAAATACATTTACAGTGCAATGTGTGTTTCTTGAAAAAAATCTACATGTAAGTGGACTATATAGTTCAAACTCATGCTATTCAAGGGTCACCTGTGGTCAGAGGAATTATAGAGGGAGCAGCAAGGTGCAGGTGGGATCAGGGTTGGACGGAAGAGAAGGTAAGGCATCCAAGGGGTTCCCCTGACGCCTGGTGGCTCACGAATGCCTCCCAGTGGGGAGTGTGGGAATGGAAGAATGCCCAGGTGTTCGGGAAGTGCTAGGGGCAGATGCACGGAGTTACAATAATCCCAGCTCTGCCATTCCCCAGCTTCATAGCCCTGACCTCAGTTTATTCCTCTGTAAAAGCCTGGAGAGTTCCTTTCAGAGTCTCGGCCAGGATGGAATGTTTGTGGCTGGAGTGCCCAGTGCCGCGCTCATAGCACCCCCACCCTGACGCCTCTCTTGTCCCCTCAGGTGCCTCAGAGGACCTCGTCTATTGCCACTGCCCTTAACACCAGTGGGGCCAGAGGGTCCCGGCCGGCCCAGGCAGTTCGTGCCAGGTAACACCGGGGTGGCTTGGGTGGCACCTTACGGAGCAGGGTAGGGGGCAGAGGAGTTTGCCAAGTTACCCACTTAGGGGTGGGCGAGCCCCAACCAAGTCACCTCAGCCCCCTCCCTGCCCCTGCCCCCGGCACCCCTGTGCTCCCTCCACAGACCTCGCAGCAACTCCGCCTGGCAAATCTATCTGCAAAGGCGGGCAGAGCGGGGGACCCCCAAGCCTCCAGGGCCCCCTGCTCAGCCCCCTGGCCCGCCCAACGCCTGTAGGTAATAGAGTTGTACCCACACTCCCACCCTCACTTCTGCCACCTGCCTGCCCCGGTGACGGCTCCTTTGGTGCAGCTCAGCCCCCCAGGGACAGGAGCGCTTTGTCTCCCTGACCTTGCCTCTACCCTCCCACAGTAACCCTGACCTCAGGAGGAGTGACCCCGGCTGGGAGCACTCAGACAGTGTCCTCCCCACCTCTCACAGCCACCTCCCCCAGGCTGGCTCGCTGGAGCGGAACCGTGTGGGAGGTATGAAGCTGGGCCTGGTGGCCAACTCTGGGGCCTAGACACAGGCTTTGTCAGGGTGCACCCCGCTTTTAGCATCTTGGGACTAAGACACCTTAGAAGCAGGTTGGGGACTGGGCTGGGCATGGAGCAAGTCACTGAGCTCTGGGGCTCTGGGCTTGCGGCCGTCCCCCGTCCAGGTGTCAGCAACCTCCCTTCTCCCACCTGCCCTGTCCAGCCTCGTCCAAACTGGACAGCTCCCCAGTGCTCTCCCCCGTGAACAAAGCCAAGCCCGATGACCACCGCTCACGACCAGGCCGGCCTGCAGTACGTCATCGGGCGGCCTCTGTGACTGCCTCCTTCTGGTCTGGGGACTTGGGGGGCGGCCAGGGAGCCAGGGGTGGGGCCTTCATTAGTCTGCGTGAGTGGAGGGGCTGCGGGTAAGGGGATGCACTTCTCAGTTACTAACCTTTCTTAACCTCTCTCCTGCCGTTTCCTGGCTGCCCTTCTTCCCCTGCGGCCCCTCCCAGAGCTATAAGCGAGCCATTGGTGAGGTTAGTGAGAAGGGGCCTGCTTGCAGGAGCCCTTCCTATGACCCTGCCCCTTCTCTGGCCTCCTTTGTGCTATGGCCCTCGCCCCTCCCCTCCCCTCCTCACACAGCTCCTCCCCTGCAGGATTTTGTGTTGCTGAAGGAGCGGACCCTGGATGAGGCCCCCCGGCCTCCCAAGAAGGCCATGGACTACTCGTCGTCCAGCGAGGAGGTGGATAGCAGTGAGGATGAGGAGGAGGAAAGCAATGGCGAGCCATCAGAGGGGAGCAGAGATACCCCGGGCACCCGGTATGGGGCGCCCTGGGGGCAGGGGCACTCCACATCTGAAGCACCCAGAGGGAAGGGTTGCAGGTGTGTGTGTGGGGGGGCTCTCAGGCAAGTCTGAGGGAAAGTGGCCTCCCTTTCCCAGGTGGGGAACCCTGACGGTCAGTGCTGGTCAGTTCTTCCTCCCCTTCCCTAAAGAATGGAGTGCAGGGGCAGGTGCTCCCTTCTCTCCCCAACTACCCTGTCAGTAGGGGCTGGGCCTCTTCAGCCAGCCTCCCCTAAGTGCCGGGCACAGGATGCCCCACAGCAGGGCAGAGGCTGCTTGGTGAGAGCTGAGTGCGCTGTGTTCTGAGTAGAGACTGAAAGGAAGAGAGCGAGGCCAGTCATGTCCAACCCAGGACGACTCTGAACGCAGTCCCAACATAAATTCTTAAAGCACTCTGCAGTGTTTATTGTGACCATTTGTGTAGCTCATCTGCTGTCATTAGTGTATTGTGTGTGTGGCCCAGGGAATCCTGAAGGTTGGGCACCACAGGGCTAGGCCTCCTGCTCTCATCTGCCCCTGCGGCACTTGGGTGGCAGGCTTGGTCCTGGAGGTCCTCGTGACCTTCCTCTCTCCCACAGCAGTGATGGGGACACAGACAGCGTCAGCACCATGGTGGTTCATGACGTGGAGGAGATAACCGGGACCCAGACCCCCTATGGGGGTGGCACCCTGGTGGTCCAGCGTGTAAGTAGACACCCCATTTTCCCTAGCACCTGCGTGCACCCTCCTTGGTGCCAGCACGGCCCCTTCCCTCCGCTCCTGTAGACGCCCGAAGAGGAGCGATGCGTGCTGCATTCTGACAGCAATGGCTACACCAACCTGCCAGACGTGGTCCAGCCCAGCCACTCGCCCACTGAGAGCAGCAAAGGCCAAAACTCCCCCTCGAAGGATGGAGTCAGCGATGTAAGTGGGTGCAGGCAGGTGCCCAGGGCCAGGGGAGAGCACTGGCCGTGGGCAGAAGACTCTAGGGGTGCTCGGAGGCACTGAGGTGCGTGGGCAGAGCACCTGGGAGCCAGTTTGGCCAGGGTTTGGGGGAGACCTGGGGCCTGGGAACAGTAGCAGGGGGAGGGCCCCAGGCTGAGGTCTCATGTGCTTGCCTGACTGCTGCCCTTATCCTCACAGTACCAATCTCGTGGGCTGGTAAAGGCCCCCGGCAAGAGCTCGTTCACAATGTTTGTGGACCTCGGGATCTACCAGCCTGGCGGCACTGGGGACACCATCCCCATCACAGGTGAGGATAGTAGGGCAAATCTGCCCTGGTCCTGCAGAGGGGCACCAGTGGACCTCTGGAGATGCAGCTTCACAACGCAGTCAGCGCCTGCCCTGGCACAGGCAGTGCGGCTTCTGAGGCCGCTCTGACCCACCAGGAAGAGTGCTCAGAGCAGCCCAGGGACCCACGTGACAGAACAAGGACTTTGCCAGGCCCTGTTTCAACTCCTCTGTGCACCTCCTCCATTCTCCAGTCTTTCCCTTCCCTTCTGAGTCTTGGGAGGAGGCACGACCAAGTGTAAGGGTGGGGTAAGGAGCAGCAGGGTCAGGCAGCAGCAGCAGCCCACCTCCCTCGCCTCTCCCCGGCAGCCCTCATGGGTGGAGACGGCACTCGGCTTGATCAGCTACAGTATGACGTGCGGAAAGGTTCAGTGGTCAATGTGAACCCCACCAACACCCGGGCCCACAGTGAAACCCCTGAGATTCGGAAGTACAAGAAGCGATTCAATTCCGAGATCCTCTGTGCGGCCCTTTGGGGTAAGCCAGGGCTGGGAAGAGGGGTCTGGTGTGCCCTGTGCTCCCCGTCGGGTGAGGGCCTGGCTCTGCCTCTGATCTGCTCAAGGGCTCCTCTTGCAGGAGTGAACCTGCTGGTGGGCACGGAGAACGGGCTTATGCTGCTGGACCGCAGCGGGCAGGGCAAGGTATACGGACTCATCGGGCGGCGGCGCTTCCAGCAAATGGATGTGCTGGAAGGACTCAACTTGCTCATCACCATCTCAGGTGTGTGTGTGCAGGGCGGGGCGGGGCTGGAGGAGGGGGCTCCGCTCCTGGGTTCTCTTCTGCCATCTCCCGCTTGGGTGGAGGGCAACCGGGGTCCAGGAGTCAGAAGGTGGGGCCATACTTTCTCAGCCCTGGTACACAGGAAGGGATGGCCGGGAGGCAGAACCTGGACCTCCAGTGAGAGCATGTGTGTGTCCCTTCACCACTCAGGGAAAAGGAACAAATTGCGGGTGTATTACCTGTCCTGGCTCCGGAACAAGATTCTGCACAATGACCCGGAGGTGGAGAAGAAGCAGGGCTGGACCACTGTGGGGGACATGGAGGGATGCGGGCACTACCGCGTCGGTGAGGAGGCCGTGCACAGCGGCCAGGGAGAGGAGAGATGGGCCGGGCTTTGCAGCCTGGAAGACAGAAGCCTGGGCTGTAGTGACAGGCCTGTGGGAGGGGCTGGCAGCCCCACAAGGGAAGTGCCAGCCTCCCTCCTCTTCCCCACCCCCCAGTGAAATACGAGCGCATCAAGTTCCTGGTCATTGCCCTGAAGAGCTCCGTGGAGGTGTATGCCTGGGCGCCCAAGCCCTACCACAAGTTCATGGCCTTCAAGGTAATCCCAGCCTCAGACCCCAGCACCTCTCCAAGGTCGGACTCCTCCCGTGTCCCCTGAGCCCTTCTGTCCTCCACAGTCCTTTGCCGACCTGCCTCATCGCCCTCTGCTGGTCGACCTGACAGTAGAGGAGGGACAGAGGCTCAAGGTCGTCTATGGCTCCAGCGCCGGCTTCCACGCTGTGGATGTGGACTCGGGGAACAGCTATGACATCTACATCCCTGTGCACGTGAGCTTGGTGGGGCTGTGGGTAGAGGGGGCCGGCCCGTCAGACCCAGACGCAGGAGCTGCAGCCTACCTTCTCCTGCCCAGATCCAGAGCCAGATCACGCCCCACGCCATCATCTTTCTCCCCGACACGGACGGCATGGAGATGCTTCTGTGCTACGAGGACGAGGGCGTCTACGTCAGCACGTACGGGCGGATCATCAAGGATGTGGTGCTGCAGTGGGGGGAGATGCCCACCTCTGTGGGTAAGAGAGGTGCCCGCCCCTAGGCTGGGGGTCGTGGAGCTGGCCCAGGAGGAGGGCTGGGCTGCAGCTCACTCACTGGCCCTCACCTCCCTTCTCCCCCAGCCTACATCTGCTCCAACCAGATAATGGGCTGGGGCGAGAAAGCCATTGAGATCCGCTCTGTGGAGACCGGCCACCTGGACGGGGTCTTCATGCACAAACGAGCTCAGCGGCTCAAGTTTCTGTGTGAGCGGAATGACAAGGTGGGAGCCTCTTGCCCCCAGGGAGGGCCCAGGCTGCTGCACTTGGTTGGCTTCCACAAGCCTAGGTCCCTGCCAAGGAGGGGACGATATGGAGTCTTCCTCCGAAGGGGCCCTTGGGGAACACTTGCAGTCACAGCCTGCCCTTCCCTCCCCTTCAGTTGCTGGGAGCTCCAGATTCCTTCACCCTAGAAGTCTGCTAGCTACTCTCTCCCCCAAGCATTTCTGTCCAGAGGGGGTGGGGGGCACTCTGCAGTTTCCCCCCCTCCCCATTAATTGAGCCTCCCCAACCCCCATTCCTCGGTGATGTCTTTTCTGTCGCTACACAGGTTTTCTTTGCCTCAGTCCGCTCTGGGGGCAGCAGCCAAGTTTACTTCATGACTCTGAACCGTAACTGCATCATGAACTGGTGACGGGACCCTGGGCTGGGACTGCCCACATGGACCCAGCTCTCTCCACAGCCAGAGTTCCCAGGCCGCCCTTCTTTCCCCTCCCTGGGCTTTTGCTTTTACTGGTTTGATTCACTGGAGCCTGCTGGGAACGTGACCTCTGACCCCTGATGCTTTTGTGATCCAGTGACCATCCTCTTCCCCACCATGTTCTCTCCCCAAAACTGTGCCTGTCCCAACTTCTGGGGAGAGGTGCAGCTCCCCCTTACCAGTCCCCCTTTTCTCCACTTGAGGAGAGTGCTTCGGGCTTGGACCCCTACCCCACTGCTGCTGACTGGGCAGGGCCCTGGGCCCCTTTATTTGCACGTCAGGGGAGCCGGCTCCCCCCTTGAATGTACCAGACCCTGGGGGGGGTCACTGGGCCCCAGGTTTTAGGGGGGGTCACAAGCCACTCCAGGGGCAGGGACCATTTCCTCATTTTCTGAAAGCACTTTAATGATTCCCCTCCCCCCAAACCCCAGGGAATGGAGGGGGGACCCCCGCCAGCCAAAACATTTCTCCCTTTCCAATTCCCATCTTTTTCTAGCCTCAGCCCTTCCCTGGTGGAGGGAGGGAGCAGGGAGCTCACCCTCCACACCTTGCTTGCATCTGTATATAGTGTGAGCAGCAAGTAGCCCTGTGCCCTCCCAGACCCCCCTTCCCCCCAATGTAGTGGCCTTGGATTTCCTGTTTGTTAATAAAGACAGTTCAACCAGCTTCCATCACTTCAGGCCTCATTTTATTCTGTTTTCTTTCTAAGTCCTGGATACTAGCCAGGGCACGCCAGCAGAGTTGGGGTGTAATAAGTGTGTGTGTGTGGTGGTGGGGGGCGTACTGAGCCAGGAAAACATAGAAGAAACAACTGAGGGAGGGCCGGGCACCCTCAGCTTTAAACCTGTGGGCCTGTGGGGCACCTGCCCAGAGGGCACTTGGTTCCTGTCCATTCCAGCAGGGCCAGGCCAGAGAAGGACCTGGCTTCCTGGCTCCCAAACTCCCTAGGTAACAGTCCTGCAGAGGGATCTCCTGTGTGGCTATCAAATAGACAAGAGTTAGAAGCGCAGTTCATAGGGCTAGAGGGTCCCATGGGGCTGTGGCCTGAGCAAAACAGAAGACAGCAAGGCTGAATGGAGGGTGGTCCTTGCTTTGTAGAGGATTCACACCCAAGAGCCTGCATGAACCATCTGCCCTTTCTGATCCCTGTGTTTTGGCCAGACCTACACACTTGTGCACAAATGTGTTTACAAAATACTGCTTTATTATCGGCAATTGGAAAGAATCATAATACAGTAATGGCAGCAACTTATTTTTCAAAATCGATTTCCTCGTACTGATGAGTAGAAAGTTGAAATCAGTGCAGCCATGGAGCCCAGGTCTATATGCATGGCTTGTAAGGCAGTTCCGGCACTTGGTTGAAGTAGCCCCCGAGGAAGATGAAGCTGGAGCCCACACTGAAGAGCACCAGAGCGGCCCAAAAGCAGACGTTGTCAAGGGCCTTGCCCATGCGCACCCAGTCAGACACCTCCTGGGGAAAAGGCAGACATAAGCAAAGTCGGCAAAGGTTCAGAAAGCTGGGATTTGGGGGTAGGCATGAGAGTTAGTTGGGGCTGGGGTACCTCGGAAGCACCCCACCCCGCCTCTGGCTCCAGGCCCACCTCGCCGGTGGCCTCCTGGTCTCGCATACTCTCAGCCACGAAGTTCACGGCATCCACACAGCAGCGGATCTCGGGGGCAGCGGCGCCCAGGCTATGGCAGAGAGTAGCTGCGGGGCGGCAGCGGGCAACCCAGGGGTGGGCCGTTAGGAGCCTCCCACGCTGCAGGCGCTCGCGTTGGCCCGCCCAGGCCACTACTCACCGGTCCAAGCCCCGTGCCGGTGCCTCTGCCCCTCAAACACGAGCTCACTCCGCGGCTTTTTCAGTATCAGCTCCTCCGCGCGGAGCAGTATACCCACGGACGACGCCCGTCTAGGGGGCGAGGCCGCCCGGGGAGGATCAGGGGGCGCGCTGGAGCCCAGGAGGCGTGGCAGCAGCTCCAACAGGACCTGGGGGTGGGGGCGGGGAATTAGTTCAAAGCCCCGCCTCCCATCCTGGAGCCGCCCACCCAGCGCTTACGTGGCGCAGTCGTGGGGACGTGGCGTGAGTGGTGGGCGTCCTTAAAGACACGTTGAGCACGATGACGCAATTCGTAACAATAAGCGTGGCAACCACCATGACGAAAAGGAGGTACCTGCGGACCCGGGAGTGAGTGATATCACAGCCTCCCCGCGACCCAGGAGCTACAGAGGGCGCTGCTCGTCCTGTGACCTCAAACACACCTGTTCACGGGGGTGGAGGGCCCCCCTCAGCTGCTCTTCCTCTGTGAGGCCATACGCATCCCTTGACCCCTTTATTCCTCTTAACCGCCTGTGGCAACCATGAAGGTGGCCTCCAGTTCCCTGGAAACCCTGGGTCTACCACTTCCACAGCTCCAAAGAGGTGAGGCCACGCCAGGGGCCCCCCCAAGGGTGGCACCTTCAGACCCACTGGGAAGGTCTCCAGCATTCCCCCAATCCCCCCACGCGTGTACACACACGCACGCACGGTGATCTCTGCCCGGTGAACCAAGGGCTCCACCGCCCCTGATTCTTCACCAGGAGACCGTCCATCCCCAACCCCAGCCCCACCCCCTTCTATTTTCCCTGGAACTCGCTGTGGCCGAAGCCCATGAGTATCTGGAGCAGAGATTCTGGGAACTGAAGTCCCGGGAGCCGAAAAAGCCGCCTGCCCCGAAGCCCGCCCTGGAGCTGGTGCTATGAGAAGCCGCTGCCAGCGTCGTGAACTGCGGCACCACCTTGTTAGAGGTGGCGCCCTGGAGGGCTGAGGAGGGGCTGGGAAGAGGGATAGGGCCCTCTGCATCCTCACTAACTCCTGTTACCCCTACTGCAGATCCCAGCTCTGTGACTGCAGCAGGAGGGGCGCCGACTAGACGGCTACGACGGCATCCCCGACTGGGCCCCAGGCGCCGGGGGTCTATCTGAGTGGAGCGCTGGCCCGGGTAGCCCAGGCCGCAGGACAAGGGGCTCGGCAAGCCGGAGGTGCGGCATTCTGCCCGGCTCCTGCTCCAGGGGTGTAGCTGTGCCTGTGTGGACGTGGTCTGCAAGGGTCCGCCTCATTTCTGCAGCAGTTGTCATGCCAGCTGGGCCTCGGGGAACCGGTGAGTTCGGGACGGGGGTTAGTTGGGGGCCAGTGGCTGCACAGCTGGGAAGGCAGGCAGGCACTGAGCCAGCCCAGCCTCGACAGAGATACGGAAGAGACCTCAAGGTGGCATCCAATAGGGGGACCAGAGAATCTTATCTACATCCCAGCCCCACCCCGCGTTCACATAAAGCCCTGCCAGAGACCAGACAGCTTAAGCTGCTCCCCAAGTCATTTTGGCCCCGCTCTGACAGCACCCCTTAGCTCCGGCCCCTGCCAGTGTGGTTCTGCCCTTGCTCAGCCACGACCCTGCATGGGCACTGCCGGGACCCGCTGTGCCCTCACCTGCCCAGCAGGGGCACGCTCAGAGACGTCTCTGGGGTTTTCTGGGCAATTAGGAACAAGAAGACGGTCTGGGCGAGCAGGACGTTGATGGAGACGTTGCATTTCTGGCCGCCGGCTGGAGGAGAGCCCAGTGAGAGCAGCCCTCCACCCCCACCCCGAGGGAGCTGGAGTTTAGGGTTGGGGCGGGTCCTTACCCTCCGCCGGCAGGAAGTAGGCGAGCAGCACCAGGCCTGAGATGAGCACGCAGGGAACAATGATGTTAATGACGTAGAAGAGTGGCTTCCGGCGAATGATGAGCGTGTAGATGACGTCACTGAACCCTGGACTGTCGGGGGAGCCCCCGTCTTGGCGGCGGATCACCCCGGGGCAGAAGTCAATGGCCCACTCGCCGTTCTCTGCAGGACAGGTGGTGCGGTCAGCCCGCTGTCGGGCGAGGGGGTGGGAGTAAGGGGGACGCCCTGCTCTGCAGCGCCACACTTGACAGCAGGAGCCTGTAACGCCCCGCCGAGGAGAGGGTGCAGCTGTCGGGACAAGGGTGGGCGGCGCAGGGGGTGTAGACTGGGCCTCCAGGGGCCATCGCATGAAGGCAGTTTTGAGCAAGAAGGGGCTGAGAGTACAGAATGACCACGAGGAAGTAGGACTAGTCCCACAATCGAGAATGATTTCAGGACAGGGGCAAGTTCAAGTGCAGCTGCCAAAATCAATCCCCAGTACTGATGGTCTGGGCCACCCCCCATTCTGCAAGCCCCCCTGTGGACCTCGTCGAGAAGCAGGAGGGCGCCTCGCCAGTATGGGCCTCACCAGTGTAGGCCTCAGTGTCGATATCGATCTTGCTGATAGGCTTGCTGTCATCGCCCACGACAAAGACGAACTCCACCTCGTCGGCATTGTACGTCTGAGAGCTGCGAAGCCAGGGCCAATTCCCCCACCCCCGAAGCTCAGACGCGGGCCCTGCACTGGAAGGGGAGATCTAACGGAGTAATAACGCTGCACCCCGTGCAGTACTAGCCCACGTTTGTTCCCACCCCTACTTCTAACTCCCTGGAGCGGCCCCGCCCAATTCTAAAGTCTGGTCTAGCTCCGCCTCCAGCACAAAGCCCCGCCCCCACTGTAGAGTTCCCCGTGTGGCCCCGCCCCCTGCTCCCATAATCCCGTAATTATCCGGGCCTCTTCCCACCGGAAAATGAGCGAGCAGTTCTGCCAGTCGAAGGGGAAGTAGGTAACTTCCACGGCACAGGTGCTGCGGTAGATGGCCGGGGGCAACCAACTCACATAGCCACCCTCGTAGACCAGCACGTTGACGTCGTAGGCCACGCCGAACTGGCCGTCAATGCTGTGGGCTCAGGGAAATCCAGCATTTGCGGAGGGCCGCGGCTCCCCGACCTCCCCCACCCCCCACGCCCCAGCCAATTCCAGCCCATCCCCCCAGGCCTCGGCTTCCTTCCAGCCTGACTTCCGCCCTGTTCTCACTTGTTTTCCAGCACAATCTCTGGCAGCCACACGTGTTGTGAAGGGACCCGCAGGGTTTGTATGCCTCCAAAGTTATCCTTGCTGTAGTTGAGTCGGTAATCATGCCAATCCTGTAGGGTAGATAGAGACGTAAGGGCGTGTGCCCTGCATTGCCCACCTGGTGCCCGCAAGGAGCTTGGGAGAAGGGGGTTCCCTGGACAAGACCTTGCACTGTTCCCCACATGTGACTCACGATCCCAATCCAGACGCTGGTGGTGAGTGTCTCCTCTTTCTCGTTCTGTGGATAGAAGATTTGGATGATTGTAGTGAATTTCCGGGGCCAGAAGTGGAATTTTAGGGCAGAGCTCAGTTGTTGGGGCCAGAAGTGGGATTTTAGGCTCAGAGATAGTGCTTGGGGTGGAGGTGGGGTATCTTACCAGCGAGATGAGGTTGGTCAGGGTGACCTTGAGGTTGATGGTGACAGTGTCCTCAGGGCTCCTCACTGGCCGGCGTGCTCGGTCATAGTTCTTGAAGAGATGGTGATAAAGACGCAACTCCTCGTTGTCCCCCTCGCCTCTGCCTGGGGATGGGGTCAAGCAGTAGAGTCACTGGAGATGAGGAGGATAGGGGTTCTCTCTGTCCTCTCTGGGTCAGTCTCAGAACCTGTGTTTTTCTATGCGTGCCTCCCACACCAGCGCCTGGAGACCACGTACTGCATTCCAGCCTACATCTTGGTCTTAGTCCCGTCCCTTTATGTTAGTATCTCCGTGTGACTGACCACCTCCCCTGGCCCTTGTCCATACCGAGGAGCTGCAAGAGGAACAGGGCGCCGAGCAGTGCCCCTGCCATCTCGCTGTCTGGTCCTCCGGGTTATTCTGAGCTTTGGCAGGCTTGGCCTGGGGCAGGCCAGGGTAGTGAGTGAGGGGGAGGAGGTGTTAGTTCCGGGCTCGGTTAGGGGACTGTCACTTAATCCTTTTACCACCCCTACTGCGGCCAGAGGCAGCTGCCCCATCCTGTGTTCCCTGCCCCCACCCTATCCCAGCATCCTTTACCTGGTCTTCTGCCAGCTCCCCAGCCAAAGACCTGATCCTCTCATGACTGGAGCAGACTCAGTGCAAGTGAACAGGTCCTTTAAGAGCACCTGGAACCACAAGCCTGGCAGGGAGACATGGGAGGCCCAGCTTTCAAATGCACTGGTGTCCTATGAATAAGCTGCCCTGTGCACGTGACATCCTTGCCTCCCATACTCACGCACACGGAACACACATTGCCATCACCCACCTACCCCAGCCAAGGTCACATGGATGCAGTTTCTGCTAGTTGGAGAAAAGTATCAATTGGCAAAAGCAAAGTATCTATCAGGACCTGGTAATGAGACAGGCGATCGGTCACAGGGGATTAGTCTGCATTAACAGACTCCACATGGCAAAGGAGACGCTGAAATACAGGGCCCACCTCCCACAACCCATTCGTGTCTGCTTCCCCCCAGCCCCTCTGGGTATCTGCCAGACAGGCCAGCTTCTCCTTGCCTCTCCTTGCTGCCACCTCGTGGCCACATGTGATAGTGCTGCCTCCCCCACAGAAAACACACACACACACACACACACACACACAGAGTTATTGGATCCTGTCAGTGTCTATTTTTTTTTAAGATTTATTTTATTTTATTTTATTGAGAGAGTATGAGAGAGAGAGAGAAGCGGGAGGGCCCAGAGCAGCCTCCATAGTTGTACATCATTAGTGGTGACATGGTTTCATTCCACACAGGTGGATGTGGGGCTGCGCGGGGAGGGAATCGAACTGGGGGCCTCCCTCATGGGAGCTGAGAACCTTCACCACTGAGCCATCCTGGCGGTTACCAGTTGAGCCACAGTTCAGCATGTGGGTTTGCACAGGCTGAGGCTGTGAACCAAACCATGGACCTTGTGATTGTGAGACAAGCACTTAAACACTGAACTATCCCAGCATTCCCTGTCAGTGGTACTTAAAGTCTCACTGGACCACCCTAATCAATTACCTGGCTGTTTATTTAAAATTCAGATTCCTAGGCTCCATCTTCAAAGAATCCCAATTTAGGAAGATGGCAGGGATGGGGTGCCTCAAATGCTTTTAAGAAGCTATCAGGGAAGCCAGGATGGCTCAGCAAGTTAAGCACTCGCTTTGCAGGCCCGGGGACCAAGGATCGAATCCTGGCCCTGACCTGTGCGAACCCACATGCTGAACTGGGGTGTGCCTCCCATGCGGCAGGCCCCCAGTTTGGTTCTTGACCCCCCCATTCAGCCCCTGGCTTGAGGGGGCGTGCCTCCCATGCGGGAGGCCTTCAGCCCAGTTCTCACCCTGCACAGCCCCTGCTCACCTGTGTGGAATGAAACTATGTGGAAAAACTGATGACGTACAACTGTGGAGACTGTTCTGGGCCCTCCCCCTTTTCTCTGTCTCTTGTCTCTGTCAAAAACAATAAAATAAATTTTATTTAAAAAAAAAAGAAGCTATCCATGTTTTCCTCCTGGGTGAGAGGTGCTGGACTTAGCACTTGTTGTGCCTCACACAATGCTTCCTCATGCCAATCCAGCAAAGCAGTTACCATTGCCCTGAATATTCGAAAGAGGACTCTGAAGTCAGGTGCAAGGTCACATAAATAATTGGCAATAATGCATGAGACATCAATTAGCATTATTAATCATGTATACCTGTGTCCATTTTACAATATACAGAACACCTTCATGGCCATTTTTGGGTCTCCTTCCTCTATTGGGAGGCCCCTCATAACCACCTCCATGTTACAAATAAGGACACTAAACCCCAGGGGGCCCGTGCAGCTTGTCCATCTCCCACACATCCTCGAAGGCTCTGCTTCTACTGCTAACTGCCTTATCATTCCACGTTTCCCAGAAAGAATCTATTTGGTCCACCTCATCTCCTTACATGTGACTGATGCATGCATTGTATTCTCTTCTCCCTCCCTCCTTCCCCTTTCTGTCTCACCACACACACACACACACACACAGCCCACATCATATAAGATACAGTAGTGGAACAAAGCCATGTTTGGACTAACAACCTGCATGTGGGAGAGTAGTTTGGGTTGGAGGAAGAGTAAGTAGAAATCCTCATCCCTTGATGCCCACACCCATGCGTTACTGGTTTAGTCGTTGGCCCAACGTCATGTATCATGTTCTACAGCACCGCGCCTTGCTGTAAGGTCCCTGACTGGGACAGGGACTCGTGCGTGTGGTCTTGCTCAGACCAGGGAAGCCCACGGGCATCTCTTGCAATGTCAGCACATCAGAAACCTTCCCCTGGGGAGTCTCCAGGAGAGGCTCTTACCCTGAACCCCCTCCCCTCCCCCACCCACACACCCCCATCCTCACCCCTGAACCCCCTCCCCCACCCACCCCCACACCCACCTGCACCCCTGCCACCCCCAGCCATCCCCACACCCATCCTCACCCCTGCCACAGGCCATCCAGCTAGTGCTGGCACAGACTTGAGCCACCAGTTTTGTTTTGTTTTGTTTTTCTGTTTGCTCAGGATGATAATTGCCTGAGGGACTGAAACTTCCTGCCAAGTTGATATAGTCTGGCACCTGACTCAGGCCTAGGTTTTGTATTTTTGTAATGAAAATTCCACAGAACCTTAGTGGGCTGCCTGACAGTTTTGTTTCTGCGGACGCCTTGACTTCCAAGCTAGACCCAAAGGTCTTAGCGCAACAGGAAGCCACTCCCTTCACCTACGGCTCTTGGCTGGTAACTCAGAACCGCTAGGGCTGCCCCCAGTTGCCAGCCCTGCCACGCTGCTGTTTCTTAGTCATCAGTGTTCTCACGGTGGAAATATCCCCAAACTCCTCTGATGAAGGCCTCCCTCTGCGTGCAACAAGAGCCCCCTTTTCCTTTGTGAATGGGGAGATCGAATTGGCTAAGCTAGGACAGGGTGGGACAGCAGACACTGAATTCTAGACTTCCCCTCACTGGAGCCTAAGCTCTCTGATCACTGAGACCTTTCTGGTTTACTGTGTTCAGATCCTAGCACATACTGGGTGCTTGATAAAAAAAATTTTTTTTTTTTAAGATTTTATTGTTTTTGACAGAGAGACACAGAGAGAAGGGGGAGGACCCAGAGCCGTCTCCATAGTTGTACGTCATCAGTTTTCAACATAATTTCATTCCACACAGGTGGGCGGGGGCTTCCTGCATGGGAGGGGCCTCCTGCATGGGAAGCTCACCCCCATGAGCTGGGGGCTGAACCAGTGGCCTCCCACATGGGCAGCTCGCCCTGGTGAGAACTCAACTGGGGGCACACCCCAGTTCAGCATATGGCAGGATTCGATCCTCGGACCCCACGGCTGAAAAGTGAGAGCTTAACCTGCTGAGACATCCCTGATATCCCGCTTGATAAAAACTTACTGAACAAATGAATAAGTGAAGGAATGAGTGCCTTACCGTCCCTGCTACTGAAAACTGTTCTCCAACCATGTGACCCCAGAGCGTTTGCCAGGTGCTTAGAGACACCCCTTCTGTGGCCAAAATTGATGGGTCCCTTGAGAAAACACCTGCCCCATGCCAGGCCAAAAAAAGTTCTTCCCTGAGGATTTTGTCAAGCAGGGACCGAGGAAGTTAAGTCTCTCTCCTTAAGAGCTGCAGGATAATGAAATGTAGGTGCATGAGGCAGCTGTGCTCATTCCTCATCCTTTACGTGGTGGAGAGAGAATGCAGCTGATACACAAAGACAAGTAGAGACAAGAGAGGGCTTCCATCGACCCAGCCCCTGGTCCCAGAAACTCCAGAGGCCCAGCTGCTCATATCTCCTGCTCATATCTGCTTGCCCAACTTGGGTAAAGAAGGAAAAAGTCCCTGGGACTTAATCCTTACAGACCTCAAGTCAACTTCTCACTTCAGAACAGAGGAAAGCAAGAAAATAAATTGGGAAGGGAAGTCTCAATGTCAAAATTTAAAGCAACTTCCCATGCAGGAGGTCCCCAATTCGGCTCCTGCCCTGCACGGCCCCCGCCCAACGGTGTGGAACGAAACTATGTTGAAAACTGATGACATACAACTATGGAGACTGCTCTGGGCCCTCCCCCTTCTCTGTCTCTCTCTGTCTCTGTCAAAACAATAAAATAAATCTTTTTTTTTTTTTTAAGAAAAAGAATGGACAGTATAGTATATTCATGGGAAGTTTGGAGGACACCATGGGCTTGGCTTCCGAGAGTGAGAAGATGGTGGAGAAGGTGATGCACTGTAGATGCCCCTACAAGGGTTTCACTGATTCTCAGAGTCCAGGAGAAAATGATTCAGAGTCAGAGGAAAACTGCCAGGTACTCCCAGTGCCCAAACAGCCCCAATGAGGTGGGGAATCCTTAAACAAAAATGATGCACGAAGCAATTAATTACACAGTGATGCCTGTGAGTTCCAGTAGTTCACACTCCTAAACTCTGACTATTTTTTTTGACAGGGAGAGAGAGAGATACAGAGACAGAGAGAGAACTGAACTGGGGGAGCTCCCAGTTCAGCATATGGGTCCACACGGGCCAGGGCCGGGATTCGATCCTCGGTCCCCGGCGCTGCAAAGTGAGCACTTAACCCACTGAGCCATCATCCCAGCTTCCCCATCTGACTGACTTTTAATACTCAGTGTTAATACATATTGCATATTTGAAAGTTTTCAAGAGAATAAACCTTAGAAGTTCTCATCACAATAAAAAACATTTCTGTATGTATGGTGACAGCTGTTAATTAGACTTATTGTGGTGATCATTTCGGAACATATACAAATATCAAATTATTTTGTACACTTGAAACTCATATGTTGTATATCAATTATACCTCAGTTTACAAAAAGAAACAAAATTTTTTAATACTTAAAATTTACACTGTTGATATTAAAAGTTAATGTATAGTGGAGGACTACTTTTAGAGCATAGACTGGGTATTATAATTCTTTTTTATTTTTAAAGATTTATTTTATTATTTTGAGAGAAGGTGAGAGAGAGACAAAGAAGAGGAAAGGGTCCAGAGCAGTCTCCACAGTTGTTCATCATTAGTTGTGACATGGTTTCATTCCACACAGGTGGATGTGGGGCCACGCGGGGCAGGAGCCGAACCAGGGGCCTCCCGCATGGGAGGCAAGAACTTTGCTGCCATGCCATCCCAGCGGCCACCAGCTGCACCTCAGTTCAGCATATGGGTTTGCACAGGCCAGGGCCAGGATTCAATCCCTGGACCTCGTGTTGCAAGGTAAGTGCTCAACCTGCTGAGCTATCCTGGCATCTCCAATAATTCTTTTTTTTTTTAAGATTTATTTTATTGTTTTTGACAGAGACACAGAAAGACAGAGAGAAACAGAGAAAAGGGGGAGGGCCCAGATCAGTCTCCATAGTTGTACATCATCAGTTTTCAACATTGTTTTGTTCCACCCAGGTGGGCGGGGGGCCTCCTGCATGGGAAGCACACCCCAATTCAGCATATGGGTCTGCATGAGCCAGGGCCAGGACTGGATCCTTAGTCCCCGGGGCTGCAAAGTGAATGCTGAATCCACTGAGCGATCCCGTCTTCCCCTCCAATAATTCTTAAAGGCCATTTAAAATAATTATGCAGGAGATGTTGGGCTGGCTCAGCGGGTTGAGCGCTTGTCTTGCAGATTCTATTCTACTCTTTGGAACCAAAGCAATGTAAGGGCAGATACATTCATATCTCTTAGGGCTAATAACACTCTCATGCCTTTGAAAGCAGCCTTTGTATTGGTTGAACTATATATAGCATGTTACATAGTGATCAAATATGAGCAGTTTTTACTGGAGAAATTGACTTTTCTGATAATTTGACCCTATTTAAGGATGTGTAAAACTGATGTTGTTTTTTTTAATTTTTTTATTGTTAAATTTATTGGGGTGACATTGGTTGATAACAATTGCATTGTTTCTAGGTGTACAATTCTACATGACATTGTCTATATGTGCTCACCACCCAGTGTCAGCTCTCTTTCCATCACCATATATTTGATGTCACCTCCCTACTCCCCTAAAACTGATATTTTAAAGGAATATATGATCAAAGTTATATACAGTAGACTCTCTCCATTAACCAAAACTTGCAATCAGCAAAAAAACAAAAAACAGTTGCTTGAGAAGGCCGGTTGCTTGAGTTCTAGTTAACAGAGAGTCTGCTTACATTTATCTGCCATCAACCAATCCCCATGAGTGCCAGTTAACTGAGAGTTTACTGTAAAATAAATTATAAAATTATTATTTTTTCCCTGTGTTCTAAATAGAGAAATAAATTTCTGTATTTGTTTATGATTTCTTTATCCATCTCATCTTAACATGAGGAAAGTCTACTGGACAAGAATATGAAACACTAAATTAACTTCCCAGGAGAATTTAGTGTTTATCCCAAGGCAGGATATTTTATTCATTTATTTACTGAAAAGAAGTGCTACTTTACATATACAAAAAGGAGGGGGAGGTATCAGTAAACTGAAGGAGAAAGAAGCAGTTGTCAAGAATAGCTGGTGATGGAATAAATGGTAGAGACAGCTCTCTCCTCACAGTAGTTCTACCGAACTTTCAAAGAATGGATCACATGCATTTTATATAAGTTGTTCCAGAAAATAGAAAAAGAAGGCAAGCCAATTAATTTTATGAAGTTTGTATTTCAGTTAAGACAGCACAAGGAAATAAAAATATCAGCCTCATTCACTTATGAACATAAATGTGAAAATCCTAAATAAAGTACGGGCCAACCGAATTAAAAAGTTTATTGAAAAAGAAATTGTCCATCCTGATTAAGTCAAGCTTGTCCCAGACATGCAAGGATTATGTGTCACCCCCACATTCTTCATTCCCCATCTTTTTGGGGGCAATGTGTGCCCAGCCCCAAGGGATGAGTCGTACCGTAAGTCACAGCCAGTCCCTTCTCCTTTGCCAGACACTCAGAATGCACCCTCCTTTGCAGCCATAGTGCAGGGATCCATTTCTGACCATGACACTAATATAAAGTCTACTAGGGGAGGGGGCTTCTGGGAAAATGTAGCCCCTGCCAGTAAAAAGAGTCACTTAACGTAAAGCAAGTTCGTGCTTCTGCTCTTGTTCTCTCCCTTTCACCACCATTTATGCCTTTGAATATGGTAACCATCTTGCAACCACGAGGTGACTAGAATGAGGACAAAAAGCCAGTGTGATGATGGCAATATAGAAAGATAGATTCCTTCTGCTAAGTGACACCATCAAGCTGCTAGAGCGACCTGAGATGGCTCACCTCCAGACTGCTTGTTACGAAGTTAATGCCCTTAGGTTTTAAGATACCATTGCCAGTATTCTGTTAGATGCAGCTGAGCCCATTTCTACCAATTCATATGGTTTATCCTCTGAAAATCTACCAATATTAATTGTATTAGTAGACTACAGGAGAAACATCACATGATTACAATGATTAGAAATATAAAAAGGAACATAGAATGCAATGGCTAATTTTTTTTTTTTAATATATATTTTTATTTATTTATTTATTTTTGACAGAGAGAGAGAGACAGAGACAGAGACAGAGAGAGAACTGAACTGGGGGAGCTCCCAGTTCAGCATATGGTTCTGCACAGGCTGGGGTCGGGATTTGATCCCCGGTCCCTGGCGCTGCAAAGTGAGCGCTTAACCCACTGAGCCATCCCGGCTTCCCCTAACTAATTTTTTTAAATTTCAGAAAACTAGGAATAGAAACAACTTTTTTAATTTGAAAAATACTGTATATTTAAAACCTACAATTAGGGAAGTCGGATGGCTCAGTGGGTTAAGTGCTCACTTTGCAGCCCCGGGGACCAGGGATCGAATCCTGGCCCCGGCCCGTGTGGACCCATATGCTGAACTGGGGAGTGCCCCCAGGTCAGTTCTCACCGGGGTGAGACCCCGGCCCAGTTCCTGCCCTGTGCAGCCCCTCACCCACCTGTGGAATGAAACTATGTGGAAAAACCGATGATGTGCATCTATGGAAACTGTTCTGGGCCCTCCCCCTTCTCTCTGTCTCTGTCTGTCTCTCTCTCTCTTTCTCTGTCAAAAACAATAAAAATAAATCTCAAAAAAAAGACACACAAAAAAACACCCCTACAATTAGCTTATTTTATGATGTCTTCCCTGTGAAGATAAAAAATAAGATGGGATTGTCACTACTGCAATATTGGGGGTCCTGGCCAATGTATTAAGATAAGAAAATAAGTAGAAATAGAAAAGGAGGGGAAGCCGGGATGGCTCAGTGGGTTAGGCACTCACTTTGCAGCCCTGGGGACCAAGGATCAAATCCCGGTCCCGGCTGTGCTGACCCATATGCTGAACTGGGTAGTGCCCCCAGTTCAGTTCTCACTGGGGCAAGACCTCAGCCCAGTTCCTGCCCTGTGCAGCCCCAAGCCCACCTGTGGAATGAAACTATATGGAAAAACCAATGATGTGCAACTATGAAGACTGTTCTGGGCCCTCCCCGTTCTCTGTCTCTGACTGTATCTCTCTCTCTCTCTCTGTCAAAAACAA
>PVKE010015866.1:0-32805 GCA_004027555.1 Craseonycteris thonglongyai
CCTGTTCCACTTTAGGCTCTGTGATCTGATTAGGGCACTGCGTGCTGTCCCTTGAGTTTGGATGTTAAATTGTCCACAGTCTTGTGGGGCTTCCACGCTCCCTAGGTCTCGGCTTCCAGCCCGCCCTCGATCCAGCTCCACTGTGACCGTAGTCCCCCAATCCCCCTTTGTTTTTGCCAGCCCCGGGCCGCGCTCCGAGCCTCTGTCCCCGAACCGCTGCTTCCCTTTTCCTCTCCCGCTCTCCCCTTTTTTCTCTAACCTTTGGGTGTTATTCTGCGTTGTGTGGTTCTCTTAGTTGAGGTTTCCTCTCAGGGTTTCCCCCGTGGATTCCCCTCTGTTCACAAGGCCCTTCCCAGGCAGTTATCGGCGTGCTCCTCTCATGCCGCCATCTTGGATCTCACAATAGTTTATTTCTGAGTAGGCCTTCATATTAATCCCAGACTTCCCTTTTCCGTATTTTGGACTTTGTTTCCAGTTACATTTAGACACAATTCCTGGCTAGCAGAGCAACTTCGTGTGTGCGTGTGTGTGTGTGTGTTTCAGAAATAGACACTGAAAGCTTGGCATGGCTCTTTCAGTTCAGTGGTGTTTCCTGTGAGTAGACTGCTGAGTCCTCAGACTGAGTTGGCTGCCAGCTGTAAAGACCCTAGTGAGGGTAGTTCTCCACCTGCAATAACAAACCATTGTTCCTGCTGCATCGTACTGATACGTAAGTGCTTCTATCCTGAAGGAGTGCTTGAAGGACATTTTATGGGAATATGTAGTCATAGAAAATCTTAGCCCCTGGAACCTGACCATCCCTCAGACAGTAGTGAGGGAACCCTTGATGACAACAACAGTATAAGTATTGAAGGACATAGTGGAGTCCTTGCTCTTGGCCATGGAGGTGTGTGTGAGTGACTTTATAAAGGAAGTACGTACACCCTGTGATTATAAGTGATCCAGACAGATAATCAATAAAGAGTTATTGAGCATCCATTATGTAGAAAGCATTTGTATTAGTTCCTTGTGGCTGCTCTAATAAATTACCACAAATGAGGTGGCTTAAATGAAAACAACAGAAAACTTTCTCTTATATTCTGGAGGCCAGATGTCTGAGATGAAGGAGTCATCTGGGCTGTCTTCCCTCTGGACACTCTTGAAGATAATCCTTTGCCTCTTCCATCCTCTGGTGGCTCTAGGTATTCCTTGGTGTATGGCCACATCGCTCTAATCTCTGCCTCTGGGGTCGGCCACATGGCCCCCTTCTCTTCTGTCTTAAAACTGTCTCTGATTCTCTTATAAGGAGGCATGTGATTGCATGTAGTACCCACCCAGATAATTCAGGATGAGCCTCTCCTCTCAGGTTCCTTAACATAATCACATCTTCTGTCATTTAAGTTAATACTCCCAGGTTCTGGGGATTAGGACATGGATGCATCTTTTTGGAGGCCACCATTCAACTGCGTTTAATAATGTATTTGGATACGTGGAAAAATAAGAGCAGAGACTTGCTCACAAGAGTCTTTGTTGAATAAGCATAGCTATGTTTATCCAGCAAGCATTTATTGTTCATATGCCATATGCCAGGCTATGGGCTTGCACTGGATTTACAGAGAGGAATGAGACACAGCCCTGTCCCTGAGAAGCTGAGTCTAAGAAGAAGACATTGTAAACAAGAGTGACCCTAAAGAATTTCAGTCTCCTACAGTCTAGTGTTTGTATGGAGATACTCAAAGAAGCATAATCCAAAGACCAGAAGTAATTATAAAAAGAATAGTCACCATTTACTAGTTGCTCTTAAAAGGAAACCCAGTTCATAAACTCCCAGTAACATCTTCATAGCCCCCTTTTCCTCCCAATTCTCTCACATTTCACAACATTCAGAAGCCTATCTTTTGCTACCACCCTCCAGAAACTCTTGTTCCATCCTCATCCTGAGTGACACTTGTTATTCTCCCAGCTCTTTGTTGTATTGGATTAGTTTAGCCTCCCTTGACAAGTCAACCTCTTCTTCCATCTCTTTTGCCTGTCACCCAACTCTGCATCCCAAAGCCCAGGAACATCTCTGACTAGGACAGTCTCCTTAGAAGAGGAAGTAAAGGGAGATGGCTTTAAATCAGAAGGTAGGAAGAGCGAGGCCAAGAACACTGACATCACACAGTTGTAGTACAGTTGGTATTACAGTAGGATTAACAAACACATTTGTTTGTTGAATTGGCCTCATTCAATCTTTGCAACAGCCCAATGGGTAAAACTATTACTCTTCCTATTTTGCACATGACAAAGTTAGTTTAGTTTCATTAAGTTGCTCAAAATAAGTGGCTGAGCTAGGTTTTGGGATCAGGGTTACTGGGGTTTGTTTGGGCCTTGGAAAATTGGACGGTATAGCAGCATTAGAGGACTCTTCTGAGATAAGAACACCTTGAATCAAGTGCAAAGGATAAGGAGGAGTTTGGAAAAGATCTAAAGAGTGTCCTAAGGAAAAAATGACAGGACGATGCTTTCAAGGTGTTCCGAGCATCCTTATGGCTAAGCCAGGGTGCAGACAGGGTGGGTGAGTGGAGTGTGTATGTGGTTGGAGACAGAGGCTAAGACCAGACCCTGAAAGGATGTGTGTATACCTGGACTATTTCTGGAAGAATGTGAGTCGCTGAAGGTTATAAGCAGAGGAGAGATACTATCACATTTGTGTTGTGAAAGAGCATTCTGGAATGCCGGGATAGTGTAGCAGATTGAGCACTTGTCTCCCAAATGTGAGGCCCGGGGATCGAATCCTGGCCCTGTCCTGTGCAAACCCATCTGCTAAACCGCAGCATAACTGGTAACCACCAGGATGGTGATGAAGGCTCTTGCCTCCCATACAGGAGGCCTTCAGTGTGGTTTCTGCCCTGTATGGCCCCACATCTACTTGTGTGAAATGAAACCACGTCACAACTAATGATGCACAACTCTATGGAGACTTCTCTGGGCCCTCCCCCCTCCTCTCTCTCTCTCTCCCTCACCCTTTCTCTCAAACAATAAAATAAATCTTAAAACAAAACAAAACAAGGGGAAGCCAGGAAGGCTCAGTGGGTTAAGCGCTCACTTTGCAGAGCCGGGGACCAAGGATTGAATCCCGGCCCCAGCCCGTGCGGACCCATGTGCTGAACTGGGGAGTTCCCCCAGTTCAGTTCTCTCTCTGTCTCTGTCTCTGTATCTCTCTCTCTCTGTCAAAAAAAAAAAACCTAACAACAACCCCCCCCAAAAAAACCAGAGCATTCTGACATTAGTGATCACATATATTGAGGTGAAGGGGGTGGGCAGGGCTTGAGGCAGGGAGACCCACATGGCAGAACAACTCCACCTGCAAACCTGAGCCCTACAACTAGCAGTTCTCCTAACTCCTATATGGTCTGATCACATAAAATGCTCTTTAACAAGAGAAATAGACAAAAGAGTTTCATAGACAAAGGCAAAATATTTGGCACCAAAGGCCCAGTCACCACCACCTGGCAGACCACCGCCTGGCCCACAGGCATAGTGTTCATGGTTCCTCCTACACTGCAGCTCAGCTGTCTGTTCTCCATCTTTGCCATCTTGAAACAAGCTGTAAAAGAGTTAGTTTCTATCACTGTCTTTCTTCTAACACTGACACAATAGAAGAGTGGAACTTACCTCTTTTCGGCTCAGTGATCTCTAAGGCTCACACAGAGGAGAGATAATTTAACCACCCTTGGCTCCATGGTTCTGGCTTTCCTGAGAGTCAAGTTTAAGAAATCCCAACAACTCTAGCCAGGTTGTGTTGACTTTTACAAAGTTATCTTTTATCGAAGATACATTTTGAGCCAAGTACACCCAGTATCTGAATTTAGGACAGTAGTTTGGCCTTGGTTTCTACTTTTTCCTAGGTCAAAACTCATTTGCACGCTGAAATCTGCTTCACCTCTCTTATCCCAGTTTCTAAGTTTGGGTCACAAACAGAATTTCAAGAAACATCTTCAGGATCCAGGAGACCACTGTGATAGTTGAGGTAAGAAAAGATAACAGACTAAACCAAGGCTGGGGCAGCTAGAGAAGAGAGAACAGATTGAGGACCGTGGAAGCACTCTCTATGTGCCATGCTTCACCTAGTGTGTGCATCATCTCATTCAGTCTTTGTAACAACCCCATGAGGTAGGAACTGTTCTTTGCAAGGTAGGCACTTGCTATTCTTAAACATGAAGAAACAGGCTAAAAGTCATTAAGAAACTTGCCCAAGGTAAGAAGCAGAGCTGGGATTTGAGCCCAGGCAACCTGACCTCAAAGCTCACAATTTAAATCTCTATGCCTTACTATCTCAAATCAGGAGGATTAGGTAATTTATTGAATGTGAGTTGGAGAAAGGGAAATAAAAGGAATGGGAGGAGGGTTCCAGATTAGGGACATAGGCAGATAGATGGAGGAGGGAGCCCTCACTACGATGAAGACACAGGAAAAGGAGTGGTTTGGGAAAGAAGAGTGATGATTTGGTTGTGAACATCCAAATAAGATGTCTGTTAGATGTTTGGATATGTAAACATTTGGAGCTTCAGAGAAAAAGATTGTGGCTAAAGGAGATGAGCAGCAGTCATATCCAGGCAGCAGGGGGGTCTGTGGGCAGCAGCAGGCAGTGGGGGTGCGGTACTGGGATCTACCAGGGACAGATTCTTAGGGACCTCCAGCATTCAAGGAGCCAGTGAAAGAAGAGCCCTTGAAAGAGAGAAAGAAAGTTGGAGTGATGGTAGGAGAAGGAGAGAGTGGGTCACGGAAACCAAAGGAGGACAGAGTGGGATGAAGCAGGGATGGCAGCAGTGCCTGCACAGCAGAGAAATCAGATGCGGTAAGAACTGAAAGGTACCAGAGCATTTTGCCATTAGTTCGATGCCAAGCCACCTGGTGGGGATGCAAAATGGTACAGCCACTTTGGAAGATGACACGGGTTTCCCCACTATCTGGAAAGTACAGCCTTCCTATTATGAATCCTGTGGTAAACTGAAATAGCATGAAGCGAAGAAGCAGTTGCTTAGGACACATCTTGCTAACAGATGCACAAAATCCATCGCTAGAACATAGATGCTCACAGATACCGTTCAAAGCTACGGAAGAGTATGTCGTCTGGGAAAGGAGCCCAGTGGGGTGGCTCTTGCTGCCCGGGGAGCCGTTGCCCCTATGATGACCAGCTGCAAAACCAGCGCTGAACACTGTTCTTGCTTCTTGCTTTTTTTCATAAAAGCAAAACTTCTCTTTGGATATTCTTCAGTTAGCAAAACTAGATACTAATGTAGCTCTTTTGTAAAAGTGAAGTGGGATAAAGGGAAAAGCGGAGGTGGGGATTGGGTGTGGGGAAATATCTGTATAAGAGTTTCTTACAAAGCTAAACATTGCCCTACCATATGATTCAGCAGTCATATTCCTTAGTAATTACCCAAATGAGATGAAAACTTGTGTTCATACAAAACCTGGACACGGATGTGGATAGCAGCTTTATTCATAATTGCCAAAACTTAAAATCAACAAGTCCTTAATACGTGAATAGATAAATTGTGGTACATCCAAGAAGCCATGAAAAGACATGGAAGAAACTTAAATGCAAAATAAGCAAACCTGGAAAGGCTCCATACTGTATGATTATAATATATGACATTCTTATTTTGTAAAGATTTTATTGTTTTTGACAGAGAGAGACAGAAACATAGAGAAGGGGGAGGGCCCAGAGCAGTCTCTCCATAGTTGTATGTCATCAGTTTTTGACATAGTTTCATTCCACACAAGTGGGCAGGGGGCCGTGCAGGGCAGGAACTCAGCACACCCCAGTTCAGCTTATGGGTCCACATGGGCCAGGGCCAGGAATTGGTCCTCGGACCCTGGGGCTGCAAAGCGAGCCCTTAACCCACTGAGCCATCCCAGCATCCCCAACTATATGACATTCTTGAAAAGGCAAAGCTGCAGAGAGACTAAAAAGATCAGTGGTTGTGGGGTTGACGGGGAGGGAGGGATGACTGTGAAGCATTAGGCCAGTGAAATTATTCTGTATGATACTATAATGGTGGATCCATGTCATAATATACATTTGCAGACCCATAGGACTGTATACAATACAAAGAGTGAATCTTAACATAGACTGTGGACCTTAATTAGTAATAATGTATCAATACTGACTCATCAAGTGTAGCAAATTTAATATTCTAATGCAAGATATTAATAATAGGAACTGTGGTGGATGGGAGTGTGTGGGTTGAGGAAGGGGTAATAGGTGAAGGGCTATATGGAAACTTCGTACTTTCTGCTCAATAAATCTGTAAACTTAAAACTGCTCTAAAAAATAAAATCTATTAGTAAACTAAAAAGAAAGAAGAAAAAAAGAAACAAAGGAATAAAAGAAGAAATGAAGGAAAAGAAAGAGCCCTGTGTAATACATACACCCTTGAGTGTATTGTGAACCCATAATTATAATTAATCCATGCTGCGTGTTTGATTTCGAAGTAGAGCAGAAATCTGACCAGTCTCTCTTCTGCTTACCAACTTGTAGGGCTCCCCACCACAAATGCAAGGTTCAGTTCAATGTCTTTGGCATGAAGTGAAAGCTTGTCCACATTCCTGCTTTGCAACCTCATCTCTGGCCCTTGCCCATGTTTTATACTATAAGCTTCTCTTTTCTACTCATGACACACTTTCAGACCATTCTGCTTTTGCTCCTGCTGTTTTCCTCTGCCTATGTCCTCCCCACTTCTCTACCTAACAAATGCCACACATCCTCCGATACCCAGCTCAACTGCTGCCTTCTCAGTGAGAACCTTGCTGACTCCTTTCACTCCCAGCACACCAAGCATGGAATTTCTACAGCTCTCTTGTGCCCATCTCTTCAGCCCATGCTTAGTGCCCCACAAGAATGAACAACATCAACAACAGAGAGTGTAGCAGGAAAAGTGGGCGCAGAAAGAACCGAGAGCCATGTAAGCAGATGTAAGGAGTGGGTGTGAGTTGAGATATGGATACAGGGAGGGTCGACTACTCTCTGTGGATTGGTCTTATTGTAAGTAGGTATTTTTTGGTTTGTCTTTAGCATTTATGGTTTTACTCAATGGGTTGAGGGTGATGAGAAGAAAATTCTCCAGGGGCTGAGGTACTGTCCAGTGCTTGTGTGCTGACATAGCGGAGCCACCGGGTAGGGCTGTCCCGAGACCAGTAATTCTGCTGGCCCCAGGAGCTGTTATCCTCTATTTTGGGAAGGAAGGGAGAGAGGATAATTACTACACCTCCCCCCTCCTCCCACCTGCTGTTATCTCGTGGACATTCTGGAGCCACAGCCTGCCTCACCAGTGGGGAAGGGAAAGAGGTTAGCTGACGGCTTTGCACCGCCTCTATTTCTTCTGGGATCTACAGGCTTTTGCAGCCCAAATTAATGATAAAAAAAAGCAATTGATTCTATGTTTTTTCTATCATCCGCTTAATGAACATCTGAGGCTCTGTTACAGGGACCATGCCAGGTACTGGGGATTTAAGATAACCAAAACAGGGCTTCTGCCCTCAGGGAGCGCCTTGTAACCAGGAAGACCCACCTGGAGCTCATGCCAGCAATTACATTGGGAAGGGACCTGTGTTAGTCAGCGTGGGCTTAAATGACAGGAACTTATCTTCTCACAACTCTGGAGGCTGGAAGTCCCCGATCAGGGTCCATCACGGTTTGGTTTCTGGTAAGAACTTTCTTCCTGGTATGCGATGGCCACCTTCTTGCTATGTCCTCACATGGTCTTTTCTCTGAGCAGGTGATATGAGGTGGGAACTTGAAAAGAGAGAGATGGAGAGAAAGATCATAGAAAGAGCATGTGGAGACTTTGATATCTTTTTTTTTTTTTAATATTTATTTTTATTGTTTTTATTGACAGAGAGAGAGAGAGAGAGAGAAGAGTAGGGCCCAGAGCAGTCTACATGGTTGTACATCATTTTTTTAAAGATTTATTTTATTGTTTTTGACAGAGATAGACAGGGACAGACAGAGGCAGAGAGAGATAGAGAGAAGGGGGAGGGCCCAGAGCAGTCTTTATAGTTGTACATCATCAGTTTTGGACATGGTTTTGTTCCACACAGGTGGGCAGGGACTGCTCAGGGTGGGAACTGGGCTGGGGGCCTCCCATGTGGGAGGCATGCCCCCTCAAGCCAGGGGCCAAACCGGGGGATGAGAACCGAATTTGGGGCCTTCTGCATGGGAAGTACACCCTGGTTCAGCATATGGGTCCACACTGGCCGGGGCTGGAATTCAATCCTCGGTCCCCAGAGCTGCAAAGCAAGTGCTTAACTCACTGAGCCATCTTTGCTTCCTGTAATTGTACATCATTAGTTTTCGATATGGTTTCACTCCACAGGTGGGCATGGGGCCACACAGGGCAGGAACTGGGCCAAGGGTTTCCCACATGGGCCCCAGCAAGAACTGAACTGGGGGGCTCCTGCATGGGAAGCACACCCCAGTTCAGCATATGGGTCCACATGGGCCAGGGCTGGGATTCAATCCTTTGACTCCAGGGCTGTAAAGGGAGTGCTCAACCTGCTGAGCCATCCCAGCATGCCCCGATATCTGTCTTTATAAGGATACTAATCCTATCAGATCAGGGTCCCACCTTATGACCTCATTTTACCTTCATTAGCTCAAAGGCCCTACATATTTCTAAATACAATCATTTCCACACATGAATGGGGCTGGAATTCAGTCTATATCGCAAGAACTTACAGACAACTGTAGGCGCACAGATGAGGGCGTGGCCATCTTGTTCAGCCCAGGGAAAGATGGGGCAGCAAAAGCTCAGTGATGGCTCTTGGTCTGGATACTGAGCGTGTGGGTCATGTCTGTGGGATGTGAGTGCCCAGCCCCGACGTGGAGGCTCTGGTGACCCTAGCAGTGCCAGGCAGTCAGCAATTACGTGATTAACGCCCCATGTAAGAAGGGCAGTCTCTACCTCACAAGCCTCCTGTCAGTCACATCTTCAGTCAGTGATGTGACCTTATGCCTCCAGTATTATTTTTACATTGGTTAGCAAGCCTTTTTTTCATTGTAGGGTAGGTCATAGGTTTCCTAGAAATGATCCAGATGTCACCCAACTTTTACTGTAACAGCCTCTATAGGTCTCTGGGCAAAGGTGATGTTTTCAGATTCAGTAACTGTTCATTCAAAAGCGAATCGATCGTCAGGTACTTGAGACGGCTCACGCAGTAAGCACGCACGTTCGCTCGCGGTGGTGCGTGTGTGAAATGAGTCAGACCTGCTCAGAGGTGCATCTCTGCCCCCATCACGCCTGCCTTTTGTGAACAGCACTTGTGGACACCAGACTCTGAACAACCCATTCTGTACTGTCCTCCTTGATAGGCCTGTGTTGAGGGTCCCCGCGTGTGGAATACACATTCTCAGAAGAAGGAAATGGCCCAGAAGCTTTGAGAAAATGAACCACTCCTTGCTTTATACTTTTGCCGCATTCAGCTTACATTTCTCTTCTGATATCTGGCCTGTTGAGCCCTGATCGAGGCTTGTCAGGGTCAGGTGATAAGTTTCTTCCAAGTACGGGGTGAGTCACGTCGCTGTTCTAACCCCGCTTGTCCTCCAGTATCCCAGTAGTGACCACTTTTGGATAAATTAGTCCGAGAGCTGTGTAATGAAAACACGCTTATCATTCTACTGGCGCTCTGTCGCCCCGGTGGAATTCCGTCTCTGCAATGCACTGGCCTGAGTCCCTGGCTGGTCTCCTGGCTGGAGCAGAGTCGCAGCCCATCACCCCCAGGGGCAAGGCTTTGGGCAGGGAGGCTGCCCAAAGGGTTTGCACTGACAGAGTTATTTTCCACCTCCAGCACCAACAGTTCTGGCTTTAAAAACAAGGACAAGGTGATGATATTGGCTCAAGTCAAAATGAAAACGCTCTTCCTTTCTCGGCCTGCTCCAGCTGGGAAGTTGGTTTCCCGCTGCTTTAACAAGTGGGCTGGAGGACACAACCTGCTGTCACTGACCACACTTGAAATGGCTTTGCTTCCTTTTTTTCTCACGTCACCTTTCTCTTCAGAGGAGGATTCGGGAGACAAGCTGTGGGTGTACAAACGCCCAGCACGGCAGCTCAGCTGGCCCCTTGTGGCCTGTGCTGCTGCAGTCACTGGGCTGGGACTGTCTGCTGAGCCAGTCCAGTGCTTGGCTCCCTGCTGTCCCCACAATGGGAGCATTTCCCTGTTACCATCCAGACAATCGAGTACAGATTTTGACCCTTGCTTCCTCCTCCCTCCTTTACAACATGCACATTCATCTCTTCTCCTTGTATTGCTGCCAAAAGAATGCAAACTTCGTTTCTGTTTTAAGCATCATTCAAAAACATTCCGCCCATATGTGAATTATTCCCTGACTCTTCAATCAAGGGCAGTGTTACAAGTCTGCCGGCAGGAGGGAGCACTCCAACAAAATCTGAAGACTCAAATCCTCCAGAGCTGTGACAAGCAGACGAGGCAACCACAAAACACTGTGAACTGAGTGGATATCTTAATAAGCTTTTAGATGTGATTTGGCCAGTGTTGGTAGAGGAAGCTCAAGGGGAAAAAGGCAGCAAGCATTGTACGGAAATCACTGCAGGCCCGCTGGGCATGAAACTAAGGATCTCTCCAGGAAAGAACTGACTGCAGTTATCCAGCAACAGAACACGATGTAGATTGGGAGGACAGACCCCCGGATGTGAGTACAGTCTCTCTTTAATACAGGGTTTGGAGCAGTAGGAGCAAAGTGAGTCACTGTAACTGATGGTGCTCCGTAACCACCCGTGCCTGGTGCCTGTGGATCATCTCCGGGGGGTTGTGCGTAATGCTTGGCTAGGACTCTTGTTTGCAGGTCTATTCTAGAATATTTTGATTGAAAGTAGTGGCTTTGGGATATTGGTACCAGGAGACTTTGTTGTAAATCTTCAAGAAGACAGCATAAGCAAACCTCATAGACCTTTTGCTATAAAAAGAAAACTGGTCAATTCGTAGACCAAGCAGTTTGGGACCCTCGGGCATTTGTGATGGAAGACAAAAGTGTCAGCACATTGGGGAGCAGTGAAGATGGGGCAGGGGCCTGGGAGGAAGGAAGGAAGGTTGGAAGCTAAACCCTTTCTGGATTCAGGATGCTCATTGCATATTTATGATCATGGCTTTATTTCATTTTTGCTTAAAGAACTGACAGCATGTTTGCATTTAAGGTTCTTTTCCAGAACACTGTGAAAGTGAGCATTATGACAAAGAGGGATGTGATTGGTAGACATGGGCAGAAGTTCCTCACTGCCAGCAGTAGGAAGTGTCTTGAATGATAGCTGATTTCCTTAGCAGAGGAGGCTCGGATTTAATGAGGGAATGGGGCTGCTAAGCCTGCCAACAGGCTGGCAGTGGAGTTTAACTCACGGGTTGTTGACTGATCGCCACCCCTCTTGCTCTCCCCTTCCTGTTCATTGTTGGGGGTCCTCCATCCCTCCTGATCCCTCTCTTTCAACCTGCCTCCACCTGGCCTGATTTGTCAGTTCAGAGGTATCGGATAAGGATGGGGATTATTGTTCTAGATGAGAGGTAAGGATACCAAGGATTTAGGGGAATGATCATGAGAGATGTGGGGAGTAAGCTGAGATGGACCCACACTCCCACCCAAGGCTGGAAATGTAGGAGGAAACTTTCCACCTACCCTGTGTGTAAATGCAAGTGCAAGTGAGTGCTGGAAACCCTAACAGTGAGGCTGTTACTGGATTGAAATTGAAAATGAACTTGAGATACCCAAGTACACAGGAATGGTACTAGCAGCAGACTAGGAACTGCAAACTCAGGATTCTGTTCCAGAATTTACAGACAAGTTTCTATGCGATGGGGGTGGGGCTGGGGTGGGGAAGTGTAGCCAAAATCCTGTAGAGTGACATATCATCAGAGGCTGCCCTGTTGGGGGTGTGGAGAGCTGAGCTGGTGGAGGCGGGTGTAGGAAGTAGCTGTTAGTGAAAAGCAAAAAAAAAACCAACATTCCTGCTTGGCCAACATTTTGTCGCAACTGTAGTGTTTCTCTAGCATTAAAAACAAAAAAAGCCAGTACTGTGTGCTGGACTTGCAGAGGGCTGCTTACCAAAGGTGATTGTGTAAAACAAGGATATCTCAGTAGCTTTCAACCATTGCAAAAAGTGTGGCTCTGGTTTGGTCACATTGTGTGAGAGGCTGAGTTTCTCGCATGTGATGGGAGGGTGGGAGGGGTGTGGCTAGCAGTGTATCTTAGGCCTGTTGCTGGGGAGACCAGACAGCACTGCTGGTCTGCAGTTCCTGACCTTAACTGGTGTGCACTGAGGTTGCAGCAAGATATCTTTCTGCAGGAGCTAAGCTATGGAGTGGATCAAGTAAAATCTTAGCTATGATAACAATATGAACGAGGCATTGTACTTGAGATAATCAAATGCCTATTGCAAGAAAGGTTTGGGAATGGGAGGATGGCAGTTTAAGTCTAGTGCACAGAGATAACAAATGGGCAGATGGAGAAGAGTGTGGTCATGGAAGAGAGATCATTCAGGAAGCCATGGCTAATATGGATTTTCCTGCCATTTTGGGGCCTACAGATGCTTTTGCAGAGTTGGGGCAAACAGAGCAGAAACTTAGTATAATTGGTTTGAAGTTACCAAAATTCCCTGAATAAAGAGAAACAACATCTCCTATGTTTACAAAAACAAACCACCACTCCCAAACGGGGATATTATCGTCTGGCAAACATGAAGTACAACCCTGAGAATTTCCAGAGGCATTTTCAACTCATTTCTCACTGTTCTAAGTCTCAACTTTATTCTTTCATTGCCGCATTCATTCAACAAAAGATTGCTGATGCATTCCAGGGACCTCTGTCTGACCATGGCTAATGGGGGAGCACATAACCCTTCCCCACGCGTCTTGTGCTTCTAATGGTGATGAGTAGGAGGGTTTGTGAGGGTTTCTTCTCTCTGTTTCCTTTCAATTCTCTATCTGCATTTTGGGCATTTTGGACGAGGAGAAAATTTGACAATTAGCGCACTGGAGAGAGATTAGAATTCTTTCTGAAGTTATAACATTTGGTCAGTGCTTTCACATAATAAAATACCTCTTTCATCCCCACCACAGCCCTGTTATGTCTGTGTTAAGCCTGAGCATTTAACCCCAGCATCTGAGTGGCTGGTGACATGGCTAGTCTGCACGTCATGGTGAATGGGAGGTATTGGGCGGTCACACCTTTCCCAGTCAGTTCCTTAATCTTTAGAGATTGAAAGGAGCCTTGGGCTTGCCTGGAAGCCACTGTAAGAGATGCCTGTATATTTCAGGCTTCCTAAATTAATAGAATGGGAGGTACAGTCTGGGATGAAGAATGGTGTTCTTTAGGTACAGCATTTTCTTTCCTTTCATATATATTGGCATTCTTAATAAGTATGTTTTAAAAGTCTAAGACTCCCTCACTTCCCTGAAGTCCTATCAGGAGTGGATCAGATCCTTAAGCATTCTTTTTTCTACCCAAAGAACCCTTCATCTCTGGCATAATTGCCACTGGCTTTGGTTTGGTGTGATGGTGGCCCAGGGACACTGGGAGGAGTCAGTCTTGATCATTCTGTCCATTTGGCCACTTGATGGGCAGAAGAGCAGAAGTTTTACTACTAGTTAATACCTCTAGGCCACTGCTCTGGTGGCCTGTGGGTGCTTTTCGTAGGGCATTTACTTCCCTCTTCATAAGCAGGGAGGCTGTCCTACTGGGCCTCCCAGCGCAGTTGGCAGTACGCTCTGTCAGTGTGTCTAGCATCCAAGTTGTTCCTAAAGTGGGTTGTTACAGCAGTAACTGAACCTGGGAGACGGCCTGGGCCGATGCCCAGCTCTTCATTTGTTCTAGAACTCAAGAAACTGTACTGTTTGCAACGAGGAAAGGCTGGAGGAAGAGGACTGCAGTAAATGCTGGGAGAAAATCCCAAGAGAAGAACTATCTCCTTAGGGTCTCTGAGGTGTGCTCCACAGGCCCCTAAACTGCCGTGGTGGATCCACAGAACACGGCCCACAAAGCTCTTTGTGATCGTACGTAGTACAGTTACCTGCCCACGGTGGGTGTGGAAACCGGGCGATGCTCAGGGGATTCTAGTCAGTCTCAGCTGCCCCTCACGGAAATGCAGAGCACACCTCACAGTTCTGGCCACAGTCCTCTGGAGAATCCTGAGTCCCCTGAGAGGGAGTGGAAGAAAGGAAGGAGATTGATTGGCACATGCTGCTGCCTTCCACTTTAAGTTCAGGGGCTTTGCTGTGCAAAGTGTCCTTCCTGCTGTCCTGTCTCCCCCAGAGCCCCACCCCTGCCATGAGCCATCAGCAGAATGCCCTAATATCAAGGAGGAGAGGTGTGGCCTGTCCTGTGTTCTGGCACTGATGCCACTTTGTTTTGTGACTCCTAGGTCCTGAAGATGGCATAGCAATAACGCACCTACTGATGATCGGGGGCATCTGTGCCCGTGGGTGCCGGCCTGGGCCAGCGGTGCGGTGTGGAGCTCAAGGGACTTGTCTACGGCTACCGGGACACCTCTTTCTCTCCTAATTCATGAGCCAGCAGGATGTGATCGCTGCACTTTCAGAACGCCTTCTCATAGCCGCGTACAAAGGCCAAGCAGAGAATGTGGTTCAGCTCATCAACAAGGGCGCCAAGGTAGCGGTTACCAAGGTAACAAGAGAGGGGGGAAAACGGCTTTAGCATCCTTGGGAAAAATCTTACCTCTTAACCACTGGCCACAAACTGCCTTCTTTTGTTTGCAGCTTTCAAAGAATTGACTTTTTTTTTTCTTTTTTTTCCAGTGATGGGGTCTTGGGGAGAAGGAAGGAGGATTAAAAATGCTTTTACTGGGGTCTTTTATAGTGGAGTAACTTGTAATTAGCATTTGACAGTCCTTAAAATCAGTTTGGCGTTTTCTCACCTTTTCCTTCAGCCACATGGACAGGAAAGGCCTCGGAGAAGTTGGGACCCAGAAACTCATTGGGTAGAATATGTGTGTGATAATCATGTTAGACGGGCCTCCTGGGGAGGTGGACCAGCTTGTGGAAGGGCAGCCCTCTGCTCTGCAGAACCTCATTGTCCCCATCTGTGCAGTGACAGACTTGGACCAAATGACCACCATGGCCTCTTTGGACTTTGATTTCATATGGGTCAGTGAAAATGTGTGGCAGGTGTTGGAGGACATTGCTTACCCCTCACCAACAGATAACATCATGGTAGACAAGAGAAAGAACATAGAGGCCAAAGGGCAGGTTTGTAGCAAAGCTGAGCACTGACAACTCTGCACAGTTAAGTGACACATTTAAATGCGTAGATAAAATAACACTGATGGAGGGGATGCCGGGATAGCTCAGCAGGTTGAGCTCTTGATTCCAACTGCGAGGTCTGGGGATTGAATTCTGGCCCTGGCCTGTGCAAACCCACATGCTGAACTATGGTACAACTGGTAACCCCTGGGATGGCGGGGAAGGTTGTCGCCTACCATGGGAAAGGCTCCCCATTCGGTTCCCACCCCTTGTGGCCCCACATCCACCTGTGTGGAATGAAACCATGTCACAACTAATGATATACAACTATGGAGTCTGCTCTGGGCCCTCCCTGCTTGTCTGTCTGTCTCCCTCTCCCCTTCTCTCAAACAATAAAATAAATCTTAAAAAAACAAGAAAAAACAACACTGATGGCAAACTCTTATCCAGTACTTAGCATTGCTCTAAGCAGTTTACAGTCCTCTAGAAGAGGTTCTTTTTTCAGCTTTACGTTAGAGATGAGGAAACTGAGGCGCAAAGAGGTTTAAGTAACTTGCCCAGGGTCCCTCAGCTGCTGAGTGGCAGAACTAACTGCAACTGTACCCACCGAGTCTGGCTCCAAAGCCCACTCTCCAGGCCACCCCAGAGAGAGCTGTGGAGAGATACAGAATTTAATTTTTAAATATTAACATCTGCTAACTTACTAGCTCCTGAGGCAAAGATTGACCAGCACACATTTTTTGTTAACACATATACAGTCCCTGCATTTTATATTTCCAATGTGTGCTTTTCCCAGCACCTCCGAGCAATTAATTCAATGCTGACACTGTCTACCAGGAGATAGCATCAGATCTCACAGGTTAAGAGCTCAGTGCCACAAGACTGCTCCTACCCCTTCAGACGCCAATTAGAAGTCCAGCTGGCTCTCAATTGGAGGTTCCCATAACCCCCTCCTTGGGTTAGATTAATTTGCTAGAGCAGCTCATAGAACATGGGAAATCATTTTACTTACCAGATTCTTGCTTTTTATAAAAAGATATAGGGGAAGCTGGGTTGGCTCAGCGGGTTAAGTGCTCGCTTTGCAGCCCTGGAGCCCGAGGATCGGATCCCGGGCCCATATGGACCCACATGCTGAACTGGAGTGTGCCCCCAGTTCAGTTCTTTCCGGGGCCTATGCGGGAGGCTCCCGACCCAGTTCTTGCCCTGTGCAGCCCGTGCCCACCTGTGGAGTGAATGGAAAACTAATGCTGTCAACTGGAGACTGCTCTGGGCCCTCCCCCTTCTCTCTCTCTCTCTCTCTCTCTCTCTCTGTTGTCTCTCTGTCAAAAAACAGTAAAAATAAATCTAAAAAAAATAAATAAATAAAAGATATAGCTCAGGAATAGCCAGATGAAAGAGATACACAGGGTAAGGTACAGGGAAAGCGCAGGGAACTTTCATGCTCTCTGAGCACGCTACCCTCCCAGTAACTCCATGTGTCCACCAACTCAGACGTTCTCTGAACCCTGTCCTTTGGGTTTTTACGAAGGCTTCATTACAGAGCCATGATTGACTACATCATTAGCTGTTGGTGACTGATTCAACTGCCAGCCTCCCTCTCCTCCCTGGAACTGAAAGTTCCAATCCTCTAATATGGTTGGTTTCCCTGGCAAACCAGCCCCCCATCTGTAGGAACATTCCAAAAGTTATCTCATTCTCATAAATTCAGGTGTGGTTGAAAGGAGGTTGTGAATAAAACACTCCCTTCACCTTTTTGGCTCTGGAGTCATTTCAAGAACTGATGACAAAAGACCAACTATTATAACAAAAGATGCTCCCATTTCTCTTACTACTTAGGAAAATCCAAAGGTTCAGAGAGCTGTAAGCTAGGAATGGAGACTAAGAGGAAATGTGTGTTTCTTCTTATAAATCACAATATCACAGTGCTGGTCTCCAGAGCAAGCTTGTCCAACCCATGGCCTGCAGGCCGCCTGGGACAGCTTTGAATGTGGCCTAACACAAATTTTAAACTTCTTAAAACATTTTGAGATTTTTTTTTTGCAATTTTTTTAAAGTTTATTAGCTATCATTAGTGTTAGTGTATTTTATGGGTGGCCCAAGACTATACTTCTTCTAGTGTGGTCCAGGGAAGCCAAAAGTTTAGAAACCCCTACTCTAGAGTGAAAGAAAATCTTGGGCTACTGAAAGGTCACCCATTGGATTAATAGCACCCCACTCATATGTGCTGACTAGGTCACTAGGTTGTGTGGAATTGAAGGTGAAGAGAACCTTAACTTAGACCCCTGTGTGATCTACCCACAGTGCTGCAGGGACCAGCACTTCACAAATGGGAGAAAGGGTATGGACTCTGTATTTAGGATGCATGCTCACATATTTTAACTCTGCTATGTTTGTTAACTGTACAAGTTGCTTCACTTCTTTGAGCCTCAGTTTCCTTCTCTGTAAAAAAGGGGATAGTAATAACAACCTTATAAAGTTATTATAATAACTAATAAATTCTCTTAAAATAAACTTTATCAGTGGCTTTAAAAAAAAACCAGTTTTATTTAGATATAACTTAACATGCCAAAAAATTTACCCAATTTAAGTGTACAAGTCAACGATTTTTAATGTATTTATAGAGTTGTGCAACCATCACCATGTTCTACTTTTAGAACATTTCTATCGCCCCAATAAGAAATTATATGCATCTTTAGTTGTCCTTTCCCATTTTCACTCCCAGCTCCTGGCAGCCACTAGTCTACTTTCTGTCTATAAATTTCCCTCAGCCGGACATTTCCTTTGCATGGAATCAGACGTTGTGTGGTCTTTTGTGGCTGGCTCTTTCCATTTAGCCTAATGCTTTCAGAGTTCATCTGTGCTATAGCATGTGTGAGTCCTTTATCCTCTTTTATTGCAGAATAGTATCTCACTCTGTAAATATACCTAACATCTTGTTTGCTCAGTTATCCATTGGTGGACATTTTGGGTTGTTTCCAATTTGGAGCTATTATAGATAATGTTGCTGTGAACATTTGTGTATAGTGTTTATGTAGATATATATTTTTTATTTCTCTGGCTAGATACACCTAGGGGTAGAATTCATGGTAAATCTATGTGTAACATTTTAAGGAAGTGCCAAGCTGTATTCCAGAATGGTTGCATGATTATACATTCCCATCAGCAATGTTTGAGGGTGCCAGTTTCTCCATATCCTCACCAATGCTTGTTATAGCCGATCCTTTGAAAAATACAATTTGTTTTTAAGAATTATTTTTATCAAAGCAATGTATGCACATAGGAGCTTTGAAAGTGTAAGTTTAAACACTGCTAGAGGGGCCTGGAGTCCTGCCCAGGACCAGGAGGACTGTGTTCTCAGCATGTCCAGGCCAAAGTCTGCAGAAGGGGCAGAACTTGTCAAAAAAGCAATTCTGGAGCTCAAGTGTCTGTGGAAATCAGCTTCAAGGTCTACCTTCCCCACTGATCTGTGGATTTCTGTACTTGAAAAGATGTAGTACCAAACCCAAAGAAGAGAAAGGAAATAATAAAAATTAGTGAAAAAATGAATAAAATAAGAAAAGAAAGAACATACAGAGAAAGAATGAAACCAATGTGGGTTCTATGGAAAGAATAGCAAAATTGACAAATCTTTAGCTAGATTGATCTAGAGAAAAAGAGGGAAGATTTTAAATTCAAAGAATTGGGAAGAAAGTGAGATATTACTACTGATGTGACAGAAATAAGACTTATAAAGGAATTCAATGAATGATTGTATGTCAAAAATAAGATAACTGAGATGAAGTGGGCAAAGACCTTGAAAGGCACAAACTACTGAAAATAACTCAAGAATAAATGGAATATTTGAATAGAACTGTGTTGACATAAGAAACATCCAAACCTTTAAAGAATTTTTGAGTTTATTTGAGCCAAACTGATGACAATTGCCAAGAAGCAAAATCTCAATGGATTGAGAAAATGCTGGGAAGAATGGCAGTTTTGCTACTTATTTTATGCATTAGAATAAAAGAAGGAGATGTAAGCAGGGTTATATGAAATCCATTGGTGGTAGATTAAGGGGGTGGGAGAAAGCAAAACAAGAAAATCTCTGAGATTGGATAAAAAGGCAAAATAGAGAAACACATACTTTTATATTGGTGGGTACAGGGAAATTAATCATTAACATTTATAGCACATAGAGATGGTATTCCAGAAACAAGCTAATGATGAGGGGTTCTAAGATCTCCAGCTCTGGTGCTAGTGGCTGTGCCCTAAGGGGTCTGGAAAAGAAGATTACTCTGACTTTTGAAAGGTATGTTATTTTAGACATGCTCACTTAAGGTAAAGATTGACCTTTATCAAGGAAGCTACAGGCCTAGGCTCTGACTACCTCCATGTCACTCTTTTGGTTAGAAATTTTTATGTTCAGACCTTCTTATGAAGTTACTTTTGGTTTCTGGGTTTATAAGGGCTTGCCATGCAGGCCTCCCCCAAGCTTCTCAGGTCTTGTACGAGACCCTGTATTTATCCACAACTATAACAAGTGAAGTGGTTGAATTAGTAAACCATACACCACCCACAAAGTAAGCCTTGGCCCAGATGGCTTCTACACAGAATTCACTAAAACTTGTAAAGAAGGTTAGCATGGATTCTTCACAAACTCTTAAAAAAATAGAATGGAGACAACTCTTCACATTCATTTTCTGAGGCTAGTACTACTCTGATTCCCAAACCACCAAGTTATCACAGAAAAAACTAATACACTAATTTCTTATGTGACTATGGATGCAAAACCCACAGCAAACACCAGCAGACATGGTCCAGAAAATGTACAAAGAATGATACACTGTGAGCAAGTGGGATCTATTCAAGGGATGAAATGTTGAGTTAACATCTCAAAATCCATTAATGTAACAAATGAGATCATAGAAATGGCAAGATTGTCTTAATATAGTCAAAGAAAATAATGGACAAAATCTAATACCTTTTCAGGATTAAAACACTCAGCATACCCAGAATAGGAGGCAATTCTAAACTTCATTATGAACAAATGTGGAAACCCATAGCTAATATTAAGTTTAATATTAAAAGACTGAATGCTTTTCTCTTAAGATTAGGAACAAATTATTTCTACTCTTATCGCTTCAATTCAACAGTTTACTGAAGATTTTAACTAGAACCATTAGGCAAGAAAAGAAATAAAATGTGTACAGATTGGTTATGAAGATATAAAACTATACTTCCAGATGAAAAGCCTTGTATATAGAAATCTCTAAGGAATCCACTAACAAAAACAACCAAACAGAAACTATTGGAATTAATAATTGAGTTCAGCAAATTGTAGGATTCATGATCGAGATATAAAAGTCAATTATATTTTCAAACACTTGCAATGAACAATCTGGTAATAAAATTAAGAAAAGAAATACATTTATAATAGAATCAAAAGGAGTAAAATATTTAAGTAAATTTAACAAAAAGATATAAAGCACATATTCTGAAAACTATCAAACATTGTCAAAAGAAATAAATAAATGCATAAATAAATAGGAAAGCATCCCAATTTCAGGGATCAGAAGACTTAACATTGTTGAAATGGCACTACTCCACAAAGTGATCTAGTGATTCAGCACTAGATCCCAGCTGTAATCCTTATAGAAATTGGCAAGCTGTTTCACAGACTTCTGTGGAATAGCTGACAAAGCAGAATTACCAAACCATTCTTGAAAAAGAAAACAGGGTAGTAAGACTAATATTTCTTCATTTCAAAACTATGTGCAAAGTGAATCAAGGTAGTGTGGTACTGAAACTAGGATAGACTATGAAATATATTGATATTTGAGAATAAAACTATGCTCAACTGATATTTTCACAAGGTACCAAGAGTGGGGAAAAATGTATTTTCATAGTTTTTTTCATAAATGGGTTCTGGGCCAACTGCATAACCACATGCAAAAGAAGCAGTTTATACTATACACATCATACAGTAATTTGTCAGAAAGGATCAAAGACCTAAACATCAGACAAAACTACAACACACTTAGATTAAACATTGGGAAATTTTCCTGACCTTGGATTTGGCAATAATATTGTTAGCTATGACACAAAGAGCAATAATGGGAAAAAATAGGTAACTTAGATTTCATGAAATTAATAATTTTTGTGCTTCAAAGGCTGATATCCAGAAAGTGAAAACATCCACTGAAACCCCTGTACACTATTTCGGGGAATATAAAATTGTGTTACTAGTATGAAAAACAACATGACACCTGGAGACTATATTGCCGACCAATGTCACCCCAATAAATTTAACAATAAAAAAACAAAAGAACAACAACAACAAAAGATAGCTATTCATCAGAATACTAAGAACTGAGTTACTATTTAATTTAGCAATTGCATATTTGGGGAAATACCCCAGAAAACCGGGACTCAAACAGATATACATCTATTTGTGTTCATATTAGCATTATTCTTAATAGCCAAAAGGTAGAAGTAACCCAAAGTGTTCATCAACAGATGAGTGGATCAAAAAATTTGACATAAACATACAATGGAATATTGTTCAGTGTTAAAAAGAACGCAAATTCTGACACATGCTACAATATGAATGAACTTTAAGGACCTTATGCTAAGTGAAATCAGCCTGTCAAAAAAGGCCAAACATATGATTACATTTGTTTGAGGTAACCAGAGTAATCAAATTCAGAGACAAAGAGTAGAATAGTTGCTAGGAGCTGGGGTGAACTGTGAATGAAGAGTTGTATCTAATGGGATAGAGTTTCACTTTGCAAGCTGAAAGTACTTCTTGATATTGGTTTTACAATGTCAATGTCCTCCCACAGAACATTGAACATGTAAAGTTTATGGTGTGTGTACATTACTACAATTAAAAGTAAACATTTTAGAGCAAGAGAATGAAAACACAACCCACAGAATGGAAGAATTTTGCAAATATATCTGATAAACTTATTCCAAAAATATCTAAGACCTCTTATAACTTAAAGTCCAACAACTCAATTTAAAAATGACAGAGAGGGGAAGCCGGATGGCTCAGTGGGCTAAGCGCTCACTTTGCAGTGCCAGGGACTGAGGATCGAATCCTGGCCCCGGCCCGTGAGGACCCATGTGGTGAACTGGGGAGTTCCCACAGTTCAGTTCTCTCTCTGTCTCTGTATCTCTCTCTCTCTCTCTCTCTGTCAATAACAATAAATTTAAAAAAATAATAAAAATAAAAATGACAGATGATTAAATACACTTTTTTATGGTCACGAGCACTTGAATAAATGCTGGATATCATTAGTTATCATCAAAATGCTAACTAAAGTGAATGCTAGTGACATGAATGGTGGGATATAAAATCATGTGACCACTGTGAAAAAACCAACTGGGATTTTCTTGGAAATTAAACGTAGACTTATAATATGATTTGCCAATTTCTCTCATGTCTAAGAAAACTAAAAACACAGGTTTGAACAAAAACTTGTACATAAAGTTTATAGCAACATTATTCACAGTAGCCAAAAAGTAGAAATAGAACCAATGTACGTTAATGGATAAATAGATAATAGCCGATGTTTTTATCCATCCTATAAAATATTATTCAGCCATAAAAATAAATGATGTATTGGCATGTGCTACAACATAACATCTTTAGAAAAATTATGTTGTCAAGGAAGCCAGTCACAAAAACCAGATTACAGAGTTCTTTTCATATGAAGCTAATGATAGGGAAAGTTATGGAGCCAGAAAATAAATTTGAGTTGACTAAGGCTGGGGATTGGAGGACAAGATGGGAAATTTGAGAGTTATAGAAAAATGGTAGAGGTGTCTTCTTCTCCCTCTCTCTCTTTTTTTTTTTAATTGACAAAAATGTTCAAGAATTGACTGTGATGATGCTTGCACATATATGTAAATATACTGAAAACCATTGAGTTGTACACTTTAAATTGTACACTTTAATGAGGGGCATAGCTATTCCCTGGTCCACCTCCATTCTGCTCCCCTGAAGAAAAAATTTTCAGATCCTTTAGCTATTTTCTCCAAACCCTGGCATTTATCTCCATATTTCTAATGAATATGTATATACTATTAATTCGATTAATCAGTTTAATTTTTAATTTAAAAACAATTTGGATATTATTTTAATTTTTGTGTTGCACATACACATAGGATAAAGCATCAAATATTCTTACTCTGTTTGCCTCCCATTTCTGGTTCTACATAGGCAACCACTTTCAACTCTTTTGGTCTTTTAGTGCTTACATCCGTAAAATGTGTATTTGCTAAACCTTGATTTCTCTGTTTTAGGCATGATCTGTTGACTTAACAATATGAAATCCAGTGATTTAAGCTGTCTTTCTTTCTCCCTCCTGCTCTCTCTCACATGTGTTTCTACCTTCTCCAGTATAGCTATGTTATAACTTAGGCGACATCAGCATTCGGTCCTTACACATATCAGCCACTTTATGCTAGTAGTAGTGAGCTGTGTGGCACATACTATCATTACAGTTCATTTTTTGCACTAATTTGTTTCCCCATATGTTAATAGTCGTCAGTGTATTTGTTTCTTTGGTTTTGTCTGTACCTGTCACTAATCATTTCCAGTTGCTTAATCTTTCTGATGTTCAGAGTTTAACAGGCAGTGTTTCCATTGATTCTCCTTGAAGAGAAGTCCCCTGGAGCTTCCTCTCCTGCTTCAGGCTGAACTGCTGACCCTCAGGGCCTCTGACAGCTGTCTGGGGATCTCCCTGTACTCGGGGATTCCTCTTGATACTTCTATGTATGTTGATTTTCTGTTTTCTGGACCTCAGTGTCTTTCTCATTTTTGATTTGCCCCCTTGTTTTGATGTGGTACACCCTGTAGTTCAGTGCGGCCCAACAGAACTCTCTGGAATGGAGAAATGCCCTCTTGGTGCAGTCTAATAGGGTAGCAGCACAGGGCTACTGAGTACTTGAAATGTGGCTAGTGTGACTGAGGAACTGAATCTTAAATGTAACTTTAATTAATTAAGGTTTAAATGCCACACGTGGCTGCTGGCTACCATTTTGAATAGCACAGTTCTAATGTCTTTCTGAGAAGGAGTGCATGGGAATGATCAATTAGTGTGAGACATAATCTATTGCCCCTTTCTCTCCTGCATTCTTTCCATCTAGTTAGATCACAATTTTTGAGCAGTACCATAGTGTGATTATATAAATGCTGTTCATTAGTGAGCCAATAATTGTACTATAATTACATTTCCCTTCTTGTATAACTTGCCATTTCCCCCTAGAGCGATAATTGCCTTGATTTTTCATTTGTTCACTTTTATGCAAACTTATAGTTAAACAATTCTTAATACAATTTTCCAGAGTAAACCTATCATAGATTTATCATGTATTTATTCTTTTTCATTCTTCTGTCCATTTTGATCTGGGTTGCTCTCTAGTTCTGTTGCACAGTCATCCTGAGAATTCCTTTCATGACTCCCCTGTGTTAGATGCCCTGTTTGTCAGAACCCGTTCCACCCTCACTTTGGTGGTGCCTGTTCTTTGAGCTTTCTAAGAAAGGGAACATGGGAGGTATTAATAAATGTTTTGAGGATCTGCATGTCTGAAAAGTGTTTTTATTCTACTTGCTCACTTATTTGACAATTTTGTGTGAAACCTAAGCTGAAAGTTACTTTGCCTCAGAACTTTGAGGGCAGTATTTTGCTGGCTTTGAGCTCACAGTGTTTCTGTTGGGAAACTCAGCTTGTCGATTCTTCCTTGCAGCTGCCTCCTGAAAGTCTTTTTGCATCTTTCTGCCCCTATAAGACCTGCCCATTCAGAACCCAATTCAGGAGGCACCACCAACAGGAAGTCCACCCAGGAAACAGCAGCCTGCATGGAATTCGCTCTCTTGTCAACTAATGCAACACTTGCTGTTTATTTGCTCTGTGTGTCTCATAATTGGGTTCTATTCTGGGGATGCTCAGAACTCCCCAGTAGGCTGCCACTCTGACTTACATGCGAGTTTCTCTGTGTTTGACACAGAAGAAAAGCACTGAAATTATCAGTCCTAAGATCTTGGTACAAGCACCTGCTCTACTACTTATTAACTACCTGATGTAGGTCAGGGCTTCTCAGCTTCTGCACTGTTGGTGGACATTTTGGGCCAGATAATTCTTTGTTATGGGAAGTTATTCTATGCATTGTAGAATGTTTAGCAGCATCTTTGGCCTCTAACCATTAGATGCCAGGAGTACTCTCTCCTCCCTGGATGTGACAACCCAAAATGTCTTCAGAGATTTCGAGATGTCCCCGGGGTGGGAGGTGAGGGAGAGAGACAAAAATCATCCCTAGCTGAGAACCACAAATTTCTTCACTTCATGAATCTCAATTTCCTCACAAAACTTAGAGGATTTCCATAAGGACTGAATATGGTAACACACGTTGTCAATTATAAAATCAAAGTTGGCACAAATTATTGGGTATGTTATTTTTTTTTAACCCCTCCAGTGTCTAGCACAGTTTACATACTGTAAACACCATATCCGAGGGTTGTCTGGAAAAAAATCCAGCCATAAATGCCTGGATACTTTCCAAACAGCCCTCGTATATGCAAATAGGTGTATCTCTGTTGCCCACAGATTGTTTTTATATAAATTGTAGATTCGATACATATGCTTCTTCATTTTGCATTTATTCAATGAACCATAATTAGGTTAACCTAACTCCTATTGATGGTCATTTAGATTATGTTCATCTTCTGCTCTTACAAATTAGGCTGCAGTGAATAACCTTGTCCTGAGGTCTTACTGCCATGTGGTGATATCCATGGGACAGATTTCTCCAAGTGGCACTGCTGGGTCAGGACATGCGTCCCCTTGTCATTATGACAGCTAGAGAGCAGAACTGCTCTGTGTGAAGGTGTGCCAATATACTCTCCCCCAGCAGTGAGAGAGGCCTGTGAGGGCTGACCTTGAAGCGTCCTGACCACGGGTGTACTGGGCTGTCCCTTCCTGATGGCTCTCCTCCCTCGTCTTCTGAACTCCTCCTGCCGTTCTAGCATTCGCTCCCGGAGCTCTCTGCTGTGGCTAATTTGACCTGTGTTTAGCCTTTGCTCCTCCCTGCTTCAGCATGGGTTCTGTGGAGTTTTCTCTTTTCACTTGCTCTGGGTTGTGTCTGGGGCCATCTGCCGGGGAGAGAAGCAAGGGAGTGTGGCTGAGGGGAGGGGAGTGGGAGGGTTCTCCACACCTCTCCTCCTCTTTTTCACTCTCTACTCACAGCTGGAAAACAGGGTTCCCTTCCCGACACAACACACAGTAGCCCAGTGTTGGGTTCTCCCAAGTGAGGGCTGGAGCCTGTGCAGTGCTAATGCACCCCTAGTCCTGACACACCCCTAGTCCTGCTCCAGGCTAGTAGATCTACACGCCCCGTGGGGGCCTTGAGGGTATGCAGTTACTGGCATACAGAAAATCTGCTTTTTGTTCTACAATAGCTAGAAGCATTACCCTGTGGGAAGAAAATCTCAACTGGGACAATTTAGGCCTTTGTAGATGATTTCATTGAAATCTTCAAGGAAACTTGACATACATTTACTCTGAGCAACAGTTAAAAAATGAACATGAGTTAAGATTTTATTTAACTAGTCAATTAATGAGAGTGGTAAGATGTTACAACCATTTTAAAGGAAAAGTCAAAGAATTACAAATATGTAGGCTGTCAGGAAAGCAGACAAATAGATGTGCTTATTATAAAGCTAGACAGTATACACTGAATCTCTGCTGGTCACAATTCATTTGCATCACTCACAGTGTTCTAAGACTTACAGGGCTGTAAAATAGCTCAAAGACATGAAAGTAAACAGGAGATAACCCGGAGGGGCTTTGTGCATGTGACAGGACACTGGTCATCTTTCTCTCTCTGTCTCATCTCTCTTTCTCTCACTGTGTGTGTCTGTCTCTACTTGTTTTATTTTAAAATTTCTTTTGTTTTTTCATCGTAAAAATAACACAAAATTTTAACCATGTCTAAGCGTACAGTTCAGTGGCATTAAGTACCTTCACGTTGTTGTGAAACCATCAGCACCATCCATCTCCAGAACTGTTTTCATCTTCCCAAACCAAAACTCTGTGCCCTTTAAACACTTCCCATTTTCTCCTCCCCTGGTTTTGGGCAATCACCATTCCACATCCTGCCTCTATGAATTTGTCACCCATTTAAAAATCTTCCCCAATTTTTTCTTAACAAGAGTAGAAGCCATGAATCACATTTACCATCTCTGTGACCCTGACCAAGTTATTAGCTACCTTGAGCCTTGGTTCCCTGTCTGTCAAATCAGCAAGACAACACCTACTTCAGCGGTTTGTTGTGTGGATTACATGAGGTAATCCATGCAGAGTGCCTAAGTACAGGGTAATAAGGGTGTAGAAGGAGCTCCATGGCTGGTAATTGTTATTATCATAATTACTGTGTTCTCACTTGAGTTCATGCTCCCCAGTGACACAAAAGTTCTATTAGGTCAGGGCTTTGATCATTTGGAGAGTTTTAAAGATTTATTTTATTGATTTTTGACAGACAGAGAGAGACAGAGAGAATGGGGAGGGCCCAGAGCAGTCTTCATAGTTGACAGCATTAGTTTTCCATATAGTTTCACTCCACAGGTGGGCGTGGGGCTGTGCGGGGCAGGAACTGGGCTGGGAGCCTCCCTCATAGGCCCCGGCAAGAACTGAACTGGGGGCACACCCCAGTTCAGCATATGGGTCCACATGGGCCGGGGCTGGGATTTGATCCTCGGTCCCCAGGGCTTCAAAGTGAGCGCTTAACCCACTGAGCCATCCCAGCTTCCCCCATTTGGAGAGTTTTTAAAATACTGCTGTCCAGGTCTCACACCTCAAGGTTCTGATTCATTGGTCTGGGGTGTGACTTGGACTTGGCCGGGTGGGGGTGGGGTGGGGTGTGTGTGTGTGTGTGTCTCAAAGCTCCAAGTAACTCTGATGAACCAGTTACTGCCCCAGATATATCTCCCTGATGTCTCAGAGTCTGTGTGTGGGGTAGGACAACATTCTTTATGGTGCGTTGGGCCAAGTCAGTAGTTACATGCCTGGAAGTCATGGCTCTTTGTAGAATATTTTGATGACACAAAGTAGAAACAAGTTTACTAGCAAAAACTACAATGTCAAGTATGGGAAGGTAGATGCACGCTGTAAATTGCTGCAAGGCTTGCCTATGAGACAATGCACTGGAAATTACTGGGTCAGTACTGGAAAAGTCTCAGTAAGTGTTAACATTATGGTGCGGGTGCTCATTGGGCAGGCAGCACAGTGACTACGTGTTCCTAGGAAAGACAGAGAGGTGCCCCCAGGACATGCTGTTTGGAGGAAGGACAGGTAAGTGAGAAGGGCATTGTGGGTCAGACATGAGCCCCTGCCTGCGCCTGTGGGGAGGCATGCTGCACCAGAGGAGAGCAAGCCTCAAAACTTGGGATGGACACTCAAAACCGATTCATCTTAGGAGAGGCTGTTTGGAACTGGAGTCCCAGAACTGGCCCTGAGTTTCTCAGCTGCTCTGTCCACTCCCTCACTGCCTCTGAGGTACCTTGGTCTGCAGGGTCTCTTGTGTTTTCCTCCTGCCTGAGTTTACAGTGGTCTTCAGTGGGGGGTGGAGGCAGGTCTCACTGGAGCCCCCGAGGCCTCCAGCATCCAGGTGTGTGCGTGGTCAGCACGTTGCCCACCTTCCCTGTTGCCATGGTCTGTGTGGCTGGCACTGTGTTGCTTGAGCAGTCTGTGCTTAAAATGGAGACTTCTAACTGCACAGCTGAGTATTTTATAACCCAGATTAATGTGTTGATAAAAACCTCCTAAAGTCGTATATTTAGTAGGTTCTAACCACTCTAGAGGAGACATTGTAATGTTGTGGCCCAGCTGGGTGCTAACGTTTTAAAGTCTGAACCAAATGCATTGGAGGATTACTGGTTTCCAGGCCACTAAATGGCCTGTTGTAAGACTTCTGATGTGTCATCACCTACTCCACGTTCTTCTAGGAGTGCTGTAGAGGAAGACACCAAAGAGGCAAGGAACTTTAGAAGCTATGAGCTGCCCACTGGGCCTTTTGCTCTGGTGCCAGTGCAGGTGGCCTGCTGGTGAATTCGCGGAGTCCCTTGTTAGTTTCCTTCATTCTCTTGTTTCTCTTAAGCTATAATGACTGAGGTTTCAGAAAGTAAATGAAGCCTGGAACTTGTTTGGGACTGAAAATTCTTTTTCCCAGGCCTGTCGGTCTGCTTCCAGTTCAAGTTGGCCCTTGTATGTTTAGGTTGTTGTAAGCCATGTTTGTCCAAACCCTGTCCTGCGGGCCGCATGCAGCCCAGGACGGCTTTGAATGTGGTCCAACACGAATTCATAAACTTTCTTAAAACATTGTGAGATATTCTTTGCAATATATATATATATATTTTTTTTTTAGCTCATCAGCTATCGTTAATGTTAGTGTATTTTATGGGTGGCCCAAAATAATTCTTCTTCTTTTAGTGTGGCCCAGGGAAGCCAAAAGGTTGGACATCTCTATTGTAAACCAAGGATCTGGGGGTAGATGGGTGAGTAGTGGCAACTATGCTTGGTTTTCTTTTAGGCTGTGTTTTCATTGAATCGAGCAATGTATAAACAATTACCGGTAGACACCACGAGTAAGTGAAATTTAGCCCAAGTGTGCAAGGCAGGTTCTACATCAATCAGTGTAATCCCCACATCAACAGCTGCTTTAGTCTGCATGGGCTGCTATACATAATACCATAGTCTGAGGGGCTTAAACAACAGACACTTGTTTCTCACAGTTCCGGGGGCTGGGAAGTCCAAGATCAAGGTGCCAGCAGATTTGTTCCTGTGAGGGCCCACTTCCTGGCTTACAGACAGTGGGCTTTTCTCTGTGTGCACACATGATGGGGAGAGAGAGAGCGAGCTCTGGTTCTCTTCCTCTGTTTATGAGGACTAATTCCGTCATGGAGGGTCTTACATTCATGGCCTCACTTAAATCTAATTACTTCCCATGGCCCTATCTTCAAGTATTATCACATTGGGCATTGGATTTCAATATATGAATTTTGGGGACACAAACATTTAGTCTGTAATAACCAGGTTAAATAAAAAATTTATGATCATACCAACAGAGGCAGAAAAAGCATTTGATAAAATCCAACACCCATTTGTAGTTAAAAAAAATAGCTCTCAGCAAACTAAGAATTGAGAACTTTCTCAACATGATAAAGATTATTTATAAAAAGCCTATAGCTAATGTTAATGGTGGAAGACTGAATGCTTTCCTCTGAGATAAGGAATAAAGCAAGTATGTCTGCTTTTACCACTTGTATTCAATGTTGCACCACAGATTCTAGCCGCTGCAACAAGGCAAAAAGATGAAAGAAAAATCATACATATTGAAAAAGAAGAAATAACACTCTCTGTATTTGTAGATGACATGATTTTCTACATAGAAAATATCAAGGAATCTATAAAAAAAAAAGTAATCTCCTAAAACTGAAAAGAGAGTTCAGCAATCTTGCAAGATATAAGATCAACATACAAAAGTTCATTGCATTGTTAATTGCATATACTAACTCTGGATTTGTGGATATGGAAGTTAAAAATACAATAATACAAAAGAAATGAAATACTTAGGTATAAGTTTAACAAACCATGTACAGAATCTGAAAAATTAAAAAATGCTGATGAAAGAAATCAAAGGAGGCCTAAATAACTGGAGTTGCATACATACCATGTTCATAGTTAGAAGAACTCAACATAGTAAAGATGATCGTTGTCTCCAAATTAGTCTAGACTTTTAATGCAATTTTTACTAAAATCCCAACAAAGTTTTTCGTGCATGTATACAAGCTAATTCTAAAATATGTGTATGTAGGGAAAGCCAGGATGGCTCAGTGGAGTAAACACTCACTTTGCAGCCCCGGGGACCGAGGATCGTGTCCCGGCTCCAGCCCGTGTGGACCCATATGCTGAATTGGGGTGTGCTTCCCATGTGGGAGACCCCTGGTTCAGCCCCCAACTCATGGGGGTGTGTCTCCCATGCAGGAGGTCCCCAGCCCGGTTCTGCCCTACACGGCCCCTGCCAACCTGTGTGGAATGAAGCCGTGTCGAAAACTGATGACGTACAACTATGGAGACTGCTCTGGGCCCTCTCCCTTCTCTCTGTCTTTCTCTGTCTCTGTCCCTCTTGCTGTCACAAATAAAAAAATATAAATAAATAAATCTTTAAAACATTTGTATGTAGAAAGGGACAGACCCTAGGATAGCTAAAAGTAAATAAAGAAGTTAAAATCACTGTAATTGATACTAAGACCAACTATAACATACAATATTGAGGAGAGTGTGGTATTGTGGAAGAATTGACATAGATCAACAGAATAGAATATAGAACTCAGAAATAGGCCCACACAAGTATGTGCAACTGAATTTTTCCAAAAGGTGTAAAAGCAGTTCACTTGAGGAACTCTCAACAAATGATGTTGGAACAATTTGTTAAATAGGTTTAAAAAAATTAACCTTCATTTAGACCTACTACGTTATATAAAAATTAACCCCAAATGTTATGACCTTAAATGTAAAATTATAAAAATAAAAATAAAAGAGAGAGAGAGAGAAGATCTTCAGGTTCTAGGACTAGACAAATAGAGTTGGCACTTAAAACATGACCCATAAATGGAAAAATTGATAAATTGGATCTCATCATAATTAAAACCTTTTGCTCTTTGAATAACCCTGTTAAGAAGATGACAAGACAACCAACAATCTGGGAGAAAATATTTGCAAGCCACATATTTGACAAGGATTTGTACCTTGAATATATAAAGAACTCTCAAAATTCAACAGTAACATAACACACAGTCCTGTTAGAAAATAGGCAAAAGACACAAAGAGATGTTTCACCAAAGAGCATATATGGATGACAAATAAGCAAATGAAAAGATGTTCAATATCATTAGGCATTAGGTAAGTGAAAAATTAAAACCACAATGAAATATCACTGTATATCTCTCAGAATGGCTAAAGTGAAAAATAGTGACTATACCAAATGCTGAAAAGGATGTGGAGCAACTAGATTGTGGGAACATAAAATGATACATCCACTCTGGAAAATAGTTTGGCAGTTTCTTATAAAATTAATATTCAACTACTATATGACCCAGCAGTTGCACTCTTGGGTGTTTATCCAAGAGAAATGAGAGCTTATATTTACTCAAAAGCATACAAAGAAATGTTTATAGCCCCTTTATTTACAATGCCCCCAAACTGGGAACAACTCATCTGTCCTGCAACAAGGGGAATGGTTAAACAAGTTATGGTACATTCATACCATGGAATACTACTCAGCAATAAAAAGGAACAGACTGTTGACATATGCACAATTATACACTGTTATTCCATGTATGTGACATTGACAAAATTAGAGAAGTGGAAAACATTTGTGTTTTCTCAGGGGTTAGGGATGGGGATGACGGGCAGGTGAGGGGAGGAAGGTTGGGTGTACTTGTAAAGGGGCAGCAGGATCTCTGGTGATAGAGCTGTTGTATAGCTTTTCTGTATTGATGTCAATGTCTTTTTTTTTTTTTTTTTTTTTTTTTTTTTT
>PVKE010015867.1:0-32809 GCA_004027555.1 Craseonycteris thonglongyai
TAGTCCCTGTTTGGCTCCCACTCCGGGTATGCTTCCTATGTGGGAGGCCCCCCCTCCTGGTTCCTTCCCTGCACAACCCCGTGCCCACCTGTGGAATGAAGCTATGTAGAAAACTAATGATGTGCAACTATGGAGACTGCTCTGGGCCTTCCCCCTTCTCTCTGTCTCTATATCTCTGTCTCTCTCTCTGTCAAAAACAATAAAAATAAGTTAAAAAATTGCTTTTCAAGACATACACAAGTGGAGAAGATAAGAGTAAATAATTTTATATTCATGGTCTCAATTCATTCTTGCAAAAGCTCATTGAAATAGGTATGACAGACTATTTTCTAGCTTTTTTTTTTTCCACCTAAAATATGGGGAGCATTTTTCTGTATTCTCAAGTATTCTTTGAGAATATGTTTCCAAAAAAAAAACAAAACTGTATGAGCGGAATGTATTTATTTCAGCAAGCATCTGTGAGTGGATATTCATGTTGTTTCTCATTTTTCGCTCATAGAGACAGTCTAGCAGTGAACATCCTCATTCATAAATTTCCGAGACAATCTCTAAAGCTTTTCTTGGGATAAATTCCCAGGACCTTAATTACTAAGTCAGAGTGTTTGAATGTACTTTCTAGATTTTCCACCAAGTTGCCCTCCTGGACGGTCATAGCAATTTGCATTCTGACCCGTTCTGAATGAGAGTGAACATTCCTATCACCTTTACCACGTCCAGTTTATGGCCACTTCCTATCTTGACCAATTAGGTGAATGCAAATAGAATGAAGTTTAGATTTGCATTTCTTTTATTATTTTTTTTATTGTTTTTGACAGAGAGAGAGAGATACAGAGACAGAGAGAGAACTGAACTGGGGGAGCTCCCAGTTCAGCATATGGGTCTGCACGGGCCAGGGCCCGGACTCGATCCCTGGCGCTGCAAAGTGAGCGCTTAACCCACTGAGCCATCCGGCTTCCCCATTTCTTTTATTATTAATGGAGCTAAATTGTTAGTGCTCACTAAGTACTAAAAGTATATTTCGTAACCGTCTATTTATGTCCTTCTTCATCACCATTTGATAACTCAGAATCAGGACACAGCCAGCACTATGGCAACATCCTTAAATCACAGTCATGTCCTACCACGAGACACATGGTAATGGTTGTAATCATGGAATAAGATATCTTATCAAACATGATGAACCCCACCAAGGAGAACAGGGATTTCCATGGTCTCCCTCTTCCCATCCTCCCACAAATTGGATAGGGGTGGGAATCAGGGGAGGAGGAAACACTTTCTCTCTCTCCTCTCCTCTCCTCGCCCACTCACCCCTTCTTTCTGGCCCCAGCCCCTTGTGGAGGAACTGTACACAACGCCACCATCAGCCGCGTCCTTTCCCCGAGTTACCCTGGAAACGCCAGTGGGAGTCAGTTCTGTGTGTGGACGATCGAAGCCCCAGAAGGCCAGAAGCTACACCTGCACTTTGAGAGGCTGTCACTGCATGAGAAGGACAGGTAAGCGTCTGAAGGTCCCCAGCTGAAATTCTGGCTCATGGAAGCCAAGAAAGGGAGAGATGGGAGGATGGCAAAAATCTTACAGGCCAGCAGCTTCGATGTCTTCCTTTTGCAGGTAAGGAAGCTAAGGTACACAGGACCTGCCTTAGGTCACACAGCAGGACAGGGGAAGAGGCAGGAAGGGAATCCAGGATCTCACACCGCACTGCTTCTTTCTTTCTCCTGCACATCCCTTCTTGCAGTTGAATAAAGGAGTGTTTATTTAGCACCTGCTCTGTGCCCAGGCACGTACTAGGCTTCATGGAGGACATGAGAAAAGTAGAGACCCTCGGCTGTGGGCATGCTAAGAAGTTGACATGGAAGAACCAGACTTAGGTACATGAAAGAACTAGAGAGGAGTGACAAGGTGATATCTCAGGGAGAGCATGCCTGTAGACTCTTAAGTCATGTGCCTGGAATCCAGCATCTTAAAACTCTAATATTCTGTGACATTATGCTAACCTATTCTTGAATGATCTTGTAAACTCGGACCTTAGCTGCCTAGACTTGCTAGCTTAGGTTTAGTTCCCTTGAAAACATAGATGTGACAAAGCTGTGAGGGAACTTCATTTATTTGGGAGTTGATCCTAGAAAGCATTGGCAGAGGCATGGCAAACTAAGCAGGGAAGACAAAGGGAGTCAGTGTGGCACGCATCAATAAGCAGGTGACTATGGGGGCAACTGGGGCTCTATCCACTGGAGGCCTCTGGGAAAGGTGCTGAGTAGTCCTGATGGAGGAGTGAGGGAGCTGGGGGGTGTATCTACCACACCACCACCCCCCCATCTGTCGCTGGATCAGGGTGCTCCTGCACACGCTAACTCTCCAACATTGCCTTCCGTCCTGTGAGCGGGATGATCCTCAGAGACGTCAGGTAAGAAGCCAGCAGAAAGTGCATGAGCAATGAGCGCTGCGGGGCGAGGGGCCGACGGCATTTGCTACACTCCCGGAATGCCGGGACCTTAGAATTGTGGAATGTGTCAAGCTTTGATCTTGAAGTTAGTGTGTCCTGGTTTCTTTGAAGCTTTGACCCTAGACAACTAACCTCTTTCTGTAGAAAAGGATTCTTATGGAAAACACTAGATAACTGAATAGCTTACCCATCTCATGAGGCCTCTTTCCTCTCAGCTTTCTCCTGAACGACTCCATATCAATGACTCACACCTTCAAAATGGGAGAGGTAGGACAGGGGCTCCAGAGCATGGCTCCTCAGAATGACCCGGGGAGCTCTTTTACAAACAGGTTCCCAATCTTTCCCTTGGAAACGGATTGAGAAGCCAGACCTGGGAACCCTCGCTGAAGATCTCATTCTATCATAAAACTTAGACCTTGGGTCTGCCTCTTCTGAATGGTGCTGGGGGTTAACCAAGGTTACATTTATACTAGACAATGAGAATGAGCGGAGAGGGAAGCAAAGTTAACCAAAATGAGTACATTCTGAAAGTTATTTAGATCATGAGGAATGGGCCAGACACAACAATACCATAGTTTCACTGGTAGTTTCTATGGGGCCCTGACAAGGTCTACAAAAGGTCTGATCTGACAGCCACCAGGCAAACCCGTCCTCAAGTGTGTCGGTAGGAAAAGAAGTGTGTAAGAGCTCATCAAGGTTAAAGGTCAACACACACACACACACACACACACACACACACACACACACAAATGCAGACACTCGCTGTACTAAGAAAAGAGAAATTAACTTTATCTGTCCCATATACATAATTGAGGGAAAGCAGGTAAAAATTCTACAATATATCAGTTGCAAGAGCTTAGAGCTAGATAAGGCTCCATATAAGTTTAGGCACCTTGACCTAGGCCTTGGAAAGAGACAGGATAAGGGAATCCAAAAATAGAGTAGGAGTAGTATCCCAAGCTGGGAGAATGGGAGTGGGAGGGCACAAAGATATAGAGGGAAGAGGAAGCAAGTCTATTGGGGGCGGGGGGAGGGCTGTGATAGTTTCTCATAGAGGAGGAAATAAAGTCGTGAAGGTAAATTGGGGTCACAGGGTGAAGAGTTTCAAATGACAGGCTGCTTCTAGAGGCTATCGCGAGCCACGAAAGGATTTGGAGTAGAGGAGAGAAATGAAGAAAGATTTTAAAGATTTCCCCCAACATGAAGTCTTTCTAAACTGCTGATCTATAATATGCAGCATGAAGGATGAGTTGTTTGGGAGACACTGTGTAACCTAGCCCTGCCTTGGAAGGTACTAATGTACACTAGCCAGCAAAGTCACCGACAAGTCCCACACACACAGTGTTTAGTGTTTATTGAACCCAGTTTTTCCCAAACCCACTTGACCGCAGATGAAATGTGGATTTGAGACCTTTTATAGACCATAGCTAGAATATCGCTATTTTGGGAAGATTAAAGACTAAAGAGATTTTGAGATCTTGAGGGTTTTCTCCAAAATGACCTCTTTAGCCAACGTCTTTGGTTCTTTGACAAAGGAGTCCTGGGGTGTGGCACCCAAGATACAACGGATCAGCAGCCATCAGAAGACCACGAGAAGGTCCCTCCTCACTCTTGGAATGACCCCTCGCCTGTGGCCCAGCCCCCTTCTCATTCCAGACACAATGGACACATGGCATAATGAACTGTGGCTGCAACATTTCCGCATCTTGGTGACACTGGAAACTCATCTGTGCGACATAATATAAAGCCTTTTATGGGTCACAGTAAAAAAAGCCCCAAGGGTTTAAAATGCCTCTTGAGGACTCCATAAAAACAACTGTACGCTCTTCTCTACTCTACTTTTGCATAATCTCTTTAAAGATGCCAAGACTAGAGCCAAGTTCCAAATGGCTTTAATAACAGAAGACGTGGGTACCGACACTTTGTCTAGCGCGTGTTTACAGCCTTTTATGCCGTCAGCCTCGGAGCTGTAAGATAGGTGGGAAAGACGTTGGGACCCCTCCTCTCACAGTTGTGGAAAGTTAAGGCCCAAGATGGGTTGAGATTTGTGTAAACTCGGTTGATGGAGAATTGGAAACCGGAAATCAGGGTTCCTGACTCCCCAGACAGTGCTCTTAGGAAGTGAGGATCAGAGACAGCTGGTTAGGGGTCAAATGCTTAACTAATTTGATTTGAAGGCCTCCTCTGTCCTGGACGCTTTGTGCCCATGGTCTCTAACCCCCACACTCTACTGCAGGTGGGACTCACACATGTCACAGACAAAGAAGCAGAGGCTCAGTGAGGTGAAGCGTTCTTGTCCAAAGTCACACGGCTCAGAAGTCACAGAGTCAGAACTCTGACCGGCTGACTATAGACCCATTTCAGAAAGGATGTCAGCCCATTAATCCCAGCTTTTCAATAAGTAATAATGAGCAGTATCAGTTGATTTGGTTTCTCACACTGTACACATCATTTTCCCGACAACCTCAGAATTGCTCCATGAGTCTAGGACCAGGAAACAGGTCTGTCAGGTAAAGCAACTTCTCCAGGCTGGTAAGGCCAGAATCGGGATTGGCGTGTGGGAAGGAGGCAGGGCGCACGGCCCGTCCCTCTGGCTGATGTGTGTCAGTGACCCAAGAAGACCTCTCAAGGGCTCTCGTCTCCTTTTCCTCCACCAGGATGACGGTCTACAGTGGGCTGAGCAACAAGTCCGCTCTCCTCCATGACTCGCTTCTATCTGAGAGCGTCCCCTTCGAAGGCCTGCTGAGTGAAGGCAACAGCATCCGCATGGAGTTCACCTCCGACCAGGCGCGGGCGGCTTCAACCTTCAACATCCGGTTCGAGGGTGAGTGCAGGCCCTGCCCCTCGTCCTGGGGTGGTGGGGTGCGAGCAGGGGATGCATGGCGGGGCTGGGGGAGGCCCAGTGGTCAGCCTGACCCTTGGACTTCCAAGGCAGACTTAGTTCTACTAATGACTGTGCCTGCCATTTACTGAGCACTTACTATGTGCCCAGCGTCTCATGTGCCGCGTGCATTTGATGCTCGCCACACTGTGACATGGGAGTTCTTAGCTTTTTTTTTATTTTAAGATTTTATTGTTTGTGGGGAAGCCGGGATGGCTCAGTGGGTTAAGCACTCACTTTGCAGCGCCAGGGACCCAGGATCGAATCCCGGCCCCGGCCCATGCGGAACCATGTGCTGAACTGGGGAGTTCCCCCAGTTCAGTTCTCTCTCTGTGTCTGTATCTCTCTCTCTCTCTCTCTCTCTCTCTGTCAAAAACAATGAAATAAATAAATAAATAAATAAATAAGATTTTATTGTTTGAGAAGTGAGAGAGAGACAAAGAGAGAGAGAAATGGGGAGGGCTCAGAGCAGTCTCCATAGTTGTACATCCTTAGTTGTGACATGGTTTCATTCCACACAGGTGGATGTGGGGCCGCCTGGGGCGGGAACCAAACTGGGGGCCTCCTGTATGGGAGGTGAGCACCTTCACCGCCATCCCTGCGGTTACCAATTACACCACAGTTCAGCCTACGGGGTTGCACGGGCCAGGGCTGGGAGTTGATCCCCGGACCTGGTGATGGCGAGGCAAGCTCAACCGCTGAGCTATCCTGCCATCCCCTGTTACTGACTTGTAGATGAGTAAACTGAGTCAGGGAATTGGGGTGACTTGCCCAAGGCCACCAGTTAGGAAAAAAGGGAGCTAAGACTTCTGTCCAGCCTGAGTCGGGACCCTTCGTCCAAGATGCAGTAGTAAGGGCCTGTCCTGCTCAGCCCTGACCCTTTAAGAAAGGATGCCGTTGGGTACTGCAGGACCTTGGGGGACTGTCAGTTCTATCTTCCCTCAGTCAGTCTTTCTTTCAGACAAACTTAATGTTTCAAGTGGCAGCAATCGGAATTCTTAGTCATGGGACATGGAAGGAGCCATGTGGGTATTAAAAGTTGAAGCACAAAATCCCTACAGGTTTGGGAGGGCAGAGATTCTAAGTCCCATTTTAAATATGAAAAAACCCCAGGAAGCCCCATGAAGGGGCCCTCCGCAGGTCCGCTAGAACCAGATTGCAGGGTCTGGGAGCTCTTTTCCTTGGTGCTCCCTGACCAGTAAGAAGGGACCCACCTGCTGAGATCCAGCGCTGAGGGGTCCCTGACTCAGCCAATGCTCACCCTCTTGTGCATCCGCACCCCCAGCCTTTGAGAAAGGCCACTGCTATGAGCCCTACATCCAGAATGGGAACTTCACCACGTCCGACCTGACCTACAACATCGGGACCGTAGTGGAGTTCAGCTGTGACCCCGGCCACTCCCTGGAGCAGGGCCCGGCCATCATCGAGTGCATCAACGTGCGGGACCCATACTGGAACGACACGGAGCCCCTGTGCAGAGGTGAGTGCCTCAGCCGGCTTCCGTACCGACTTCAGCATGAGAACCCGCTCCAGATCTCAGGCCTTTGGGTCGGGTTTGCTGCTTGTCCTGAGAAAACTACACAGTCAGCCATTTCTCAAAGGTGCCCCTTCCTCCGGCCCAGGCCCCACAGTGCTCAGCTTAGTGGAAAGCTTTCTGTGCAGGTTTCCGCCCCCACGGGCCCCCCCTGTTGTGCTTGTGCCGTGCACAACCCACGCAACCCCCCAGGGCAGCCCTCAGCCTGATTAATAACGCTGATGACAGTGATGGTTGTGAATAGGCGTGCACACGGCCCTCACGATTGACCCCACTGACAGATGAGGAAACGGAGGCTGTGAAGTAACAGGCCTAAGAACGCAGTGAGGGTAGCTGGCAGAGCTGAGGATGGAACCCAGGTCTCTGTGCTCTGAGTCTCTCTGGACAGTGTTGGCTCTGTAGAACCCTCATCTACATAGGCCCCAGTGCCCTGCCCTCCCCATGTCCCCAGGTCCGAGACCAGGGAGCCACCCGGAGCCCGGATCTCTGAGGGGCACGGAAATAATGAAGACAACCCTTGCTCCCGGCAGCCGCCGCCGGGATGGCGGTCGGCGTGAAATCACAGCCTCGCCGTAGTGAGGCGTTGATCGCTGTATTAAATGTGCTGGTTTAACAGAGCGGAATTTATTGGTGCTCTGGCCTCTGCCACGCTGAGAACTTTCCAAAGCGGTAAACACAGAGTGGGATTTAAAGGGCCAGGCGCCAGGCGCAATCACATCTCTACTTCCAGTTCAGAGCCCGGTTCTTCCACAGTTCTGTTAACTAAGAATTAGTGAAGCACTTACCTTATGCCAGGCACTGTGCGATGAAGCTTCAGAACAACCCAGGGAAGACAGCAGCGCTGTTGCTTCCGCTTTACGGAGGAAAGACCCTGAGACCCCAAGAAGTTGCATGCCTTGTCACAGAGTCTGTTGGTGGGAGAGGCGAGACTTGTTCCCCAGGACTCAAGTGTGCCGTTTCTTAGCCACTTACCCTGCACAAAAGTAAGGCTGTGGCAGAGTCGGTCAGAACGTTGAGGTCTCTGTCCTTGGTCCTGAAACGCTACCCCAGCTTCATCGGGTCTCCGCGGAAGGGGACAGGCAGCAGCCCTAACTTAATCATCACGTGCATGTGTGGGCCTGGGGGGCAGGCACCTGCCCACCGCGCCCGGGGGGCCGTGGCTGTAGCACTTCACGACCCACACTCTTGGCTTCCGTATCGGCTTCCTTAAACATGAAGTTGTCTGTGTCTTTTACAGCTATGTGTGGTGGGGAGCTCTCTGCCGTGGCGGGGGTGGTGCTGTCCCCAAACTGGCCAGAGCCCTACGTGGAAGGTGAAGACTGTGTCTGGAAGATCCACGTCGGGGAGGAGAAGCGAATCTTCTTAGATATCCAATTGTGAGTAATTATCAGTGGGCACCCAACCTCTCGAGCCTGGGGAAAGAGCTGACCCGGCTTTATTCTTTCAAGCCCTATTAAATGAGCATCTACTGTGTGTCAGGGGCTGTGCAAAGAGCTGTGGTCCCACTGGTGATGGGAGCAACATCATCCACACAGAAAGTCCCTCTGCTCAGGAAATTCTGTCTGCTGAGGAAGCAGGAATGCAATGAGGAAATGCCTCAATAATTGCATATTGTGTCTTTGATAAGTGATACAAGGGGAGGAGACTCTGCACTGGGGATTTGATGTAAAGAGGAAGGTCAGAAAAGCCTTCCCATTGCTTCTCAGCCTTTTGGCTAAGATCAAGTGTTAGATAAGCCTTCCCTGGGAATCTGATACCAAAGCTCAGAACTAAAGGATGAGTTGCAGTGAGTTGGAGTGAACACACCCAAAGGGAACAGAATATGCAAAGGCCCTGTGGCAAGCAAGTGCAAGCACAGCATTTTCAAAGGACTGGTGGCCATTCGGAGGAGGGCAGTGTGACACGTACTCTCAGTCTGGCAGTACTTTATTTCCTATGTGTCTCTCTTAACTATACCAGAAGGTCCTTACACTCCAGATCTGCACTGATCTATCTCTGTTCCAGGGCCTAACACAGAGCCCGACACAAGCGCTATTAGATGCTCCATCCAGAACCTCCCCCCCCCCTCCCGCTCCTCAGGGATCGGGCCCCTCACAGAGCTCGAGGAAATGCCTCCTTTGCGCTGGGGCAGCAGTGACTCTAAGCATGCATATCTTAGGTGATTCTCCCACAAACGTGTCCTGCCTGCGAAAGCAATGGTCCCATCCTCTGGAGTAGGACCAGCCAGCCAGCAAGGAGCAGAGCTGACATGGAACCCAGGTCCGGGGTGGCGCCTCAGTCCTGCTCTTTGCCCTGCCCCACGTGATGCTGAGAAGGAAACGGAGGCAGAGGGTGGTGTGTGGAGAAGCAGGAGGAAGGGCCTCCTGCAGCCCCAGGCGCCGTGGCTGGCGGGCAGCGGAAGTCAGGTTCGGAGGAGCCGCTCCGGATGCAGCGGGGCCTCAGGGGCCTGCTGTCCCTTCCTGCCTGGAGTGCAAAGCCCATGGGCCAGGACGCAGGATGCGGGGGCTGTCTGCTTCTGCAGATGAGCCTCGCCAGTGAAGAGGGAAGTGGTTCACAAAACGATGAGTGACTATCCTTTGAGGCTGTCCCTTATGGACAGTGGAAGTGTCCTCAGAGGCTGTCCCAGGACCTTGTGTTCTAGTTGTGTCAGAGATTTCCAGACCCTGCCCTGCTCACTGGCTTCTGGTGGACTTGGAGCCAGGCCAGCCTGGGTCAGGATTCTGTCTCCTCTACCTCCCAGCCATGTCGTGTTGGGTGTCACACTGGGCCCCGTTTTTTCTCATCTGCAATGAGGAACAGGGGTGTCCCCGTGGCTGCGGGAGGCGGGCTTTAAGCCTCCCTTCCCGTTACCTCCCCAGTCACGCCTCAATGAGAATCCCCCCACTTTTGCTCCTTCTCGTCTCTCTGACTTCCACAGTTTGGAATAAAGTGCTCGTTCATTCAAGACATCGTTTTTGAGTGTCTACTGTGAGCCAAGCACAGTTTTAGGCTCTGATAGTTGTCCCTTCCCCAGTACAGTTTGTATTGGAAAGGAGTGTATCAGATGGTTTCTATGAACTCTGGGGTGGGGGGATCTGTGTACCTACTGTGTGAACATTGGGCATGGCACTGCAGGTACAGTTGTGAGAAAACTAGCACAGGGTCTGCCCTCACTGTCTAGTGGGTGAGACAGACGAGAAACTACATGTCGTGCAGTCAGGGCAATGATGGGAGAAACAGGCAGCTCATGGAGCCTGGGTAAAACCAAGGAGGGCTTCCTGGAGGAAGCGATTTCTCAACTAGGGTAAAAGAAAAGGTAGGTCTGTAAGGATAAGAAAGGAAGAGTGTCCCAGACAGTGAGAAGAGCATGTGCAAAGCCTGGAAGTGAGAGACAAGGTGGCCCATGTAGTTACTTCAAGGAAGTGGAACATGGCTGAAGCGTGAAGGTTGAGGAGGGGGTACAGCAGCGGAGGATGCAGGGGACACCTGAGGGTCTTCTTAATTGAGGCTTCACATAGAAAAGTTCATTCTGAAGCTGCTTCCTCTAGGAAGTCCTCTGGGATTCCCCATTGCTCACATGATTAATAGAAATGTATCGCCCTGGTTTATGAGCCCCTCCCAGAAGTTACTGGACAAATCATCCCAGGCTCCAGCCAGGGGATGGGGACGTCAACTCCTGATTTCCTGGCTTCTCTGGCAGAGGGTCCCATCTAGCTGCACTCCCCAAGAAATGGTCTGGGGCCCCGTTTCTTCTGCTGGGTTGGGCCGTCCTCTCCTCACAGTGCGCAGTGCAGTCAGGGCAGTGATGGGGGAAACAGATGGGTGGTCTCACTGCCCCAAGACCGCCTCCCCTCTCCTCCCTCTTGGTGTCAGAGGCCTGGCTAAGGAAACGGGGAAATGGAAACCCTACTTTCATCCCCTGCAGGCATCTAATATTCAATTAACCTTCATCTTGACACCGGATGGGGTTTTATTTTCACCGTAAAGCACATGATGGTGCAGCCGATTAGGAACCTGGAGCAGTTAAGGCAGAATCATCCCCTCCCCCAAGCCAGGCCACCACAGGCCTTCGCACCAGGAAGAGGGAGGACTTCCTCCCTTCTGCTCATCTCACCCACCCCCCCGCCCCAGATGTGGGTGGTGGCTGGAAGAGAGCACCCCTGGCTTCCCTCCCCCATGTCCTGACAACCTTGGACCAGTCATCTAGCTTCTCTGGGCTTCACATTCCTTATCAAGCAAAGTGATGGCAGTGGGAAGACCCCCAAGAGGGTCTTCTAGAGCAATAAGATCAAAGCATTTGCCATCACAGGCTTAGGATTAGAGTCTAGAGGTCCCCCAACCCAGTGACGCTCAAATCCACTGGCAGAGTTTGGGAACCAAGTGGGGTGGGGTTCGGGGAGGCCATATTGTTCTGGATAATCTGCACACCAGCGGCTAAGCCAAGGTGGAGGTGATGGCAGACCACAGACAGGCTCCAAGGAGGGGCGGTGAGGAGGGTATTGCCCCTCACCCACCCCTCAGGGCAGCTGCTGCTCCCTCCATGGGGCACGCATCCCAGGGCCTTAGGATCTGAAGTGATATCAAGACCGACTCAGTCTCATTTCAATCACCATGGACACACTGTGAAAACTGTAGTTTTTGTCACGGAGCAAGGTCACTTTGTTCCCACAGTCCCTGACTGAGCACCCGCTGGAAATAGGCCTCGTGGCTGGACTCCGGCAGTGAACAGACAGAGGCAGTGCAGCCTCCAGGGAGCCCACGCGGTGAGCAGACACGGCACACAGGGAAGGAAACACAGGGGCTCCCGGGCCTGGAGCGCGGAAGGTGGGCTGGTGTCAGGCAGAGAACACGCATTCCTGAGAAAACAGCGTCTAACTCAGTGCTTCTCAGCTGAGGAAGATGTGCCCAGGCGACACTGGACAATGTCTGGAGCCATTTCTGGGGGTCCCAATGGGTAGTGGGGAGGGCAGGGTGGGGGGCTGATAACCATCCTGCAATGCACAGGACAGCCCCGCCCAAAAGAATGAGCTGACCCAAAATGTCAGTAGTGCCCAAAGAGCCCCTCATCTACACTGAGACCCGAATGACAGATCGGAGACTGGCAAAGATGGAGGGGAGTAGCGGGCCAGCCGAGAGGAACCACATGTGCTCAGGCCCAGAAGCAGGAAGGCCCCACTTGCCTCTCATCTGTCCACACATTTAACCCATGCTGAGCACTGAGTGCGTCCCGGGAGTTCACATCGCAGGCACCATCCCAACAAGTTCATGGTGGGTGCTACGAGTATGACGACCTCCATTGGACAGATGAGTCAACTGAGGCTCCGAGATGTGGAAGAGTGACTAGGATCGCATGGCTGGGGGCTGGCAGAGCCAGGATTCAGATCCTGCTTGCTGCATCTTCAGGGCCTGGGGTGGTCCCGGGCCCTGGGAGGAGTGGCTGTGATGCGGGAGGGGCGCTAGGTGGCAGTGTACGCAGGCGAGGCCCCGCAGACCACGGCAGGGAGGTGGCCTCGCCCGCTTTGGGTAGCTGCGCAGGGCAGGGAAGCTTTGCAGGACCGAGCCGAGTCCCGCCGTCACCAGCCCGAGGCTTTCTCTGGCAGCTTCTGGCACACACTTGGCAGCGTGGCATCTGGGCTTGGCACCTCCTTCCTCCCACGGAGGGAGTGAAAATAGCATCTCACCAGCGAGGGTTACGTGAGGCCCGAGAGCGGCTGGGTTTAATTTATCTCGCTTGGTTTCCGCTGACAGTTTTAGTAAACCAATTTGGGTTTGATAGTGAAAATAATTCTGTCCTCAGGGCCCCTCAGCCCTGCCTAAGTGTTTGCAATTGTTATTTATCACAGTGGCGAGGAGGAAGGCGTTCGCACGGCAGACCGAGCTGGGTAGGTGGCCCGTGGCAGGCACCGGGCAGCGTCTGCTGAGTAATGAGGACAGAGCCACGTGTTCCAGGCGACTGGGAACTCTCTCCCGCTCCCACTGGGCAGGTCCGTTGATGCTGTGAGCATTGACGATAATGGTTCTAACTACTCACTATGTATGAGGAACCTACTATGTGCTGGACCCTCAGATGCATAGTTTAGATCCATGAACAATCAGGAACGCGAACATTATTGTGGAGAAATGATAATTACATACTTTAGAGCGAATGTGAGTAGAGAGCATTACCAAGGGGTAATTAGCCAAATTAGGGGTAATATATGCAAAGCACATTGCACGGGGTCTGGCACATAGTTGGCGCTTCATAAATGGAGATTACAATGCCCAAGAATCCTTCTAAAGCAGATAGTCCCATCATCGCTTTATGGATTTGGAAATGACAGCACACAGAGGTTGATTGGCTTCCTCAGGTCACACAGCTAGTAAAGGACAGAGCCAGGGTTTGCACACACACCCTAGCCTCCACTTTCATTGGCTTAGCCTTTTGGGGAACCAGCTATGAGTCTCGGTGATGAAGGAGGGACGTTCCCAGGCCTCCAGCAAACAGGCTACAAACAGGCAACCCAGCAAAGAGGCAGCCAAAGCCCTACGGATGGCCGTGTGGAGGTGAGGAGAAGTGGGTGCTGGCTTTATCTCTGCGAGCTTTGGAACTGTCACACGGAGGGTGACATTCAAGCAGAATCTGGAAGCGTGTTAGTTGGCCTAGCTGTAATGGAAAAAAAGATCTGTCCATCAGGGGGCCCTGTGAGCAAAGGATTCACACAAGTGAAAGTAGTGACCATGGGCATCCACTGGATGCCTGGAATGATAGCATTAATTAGGACCACCTGCCTTGCTGGTGCTGGAGGGGGGAGGTGCATAAAATGAATGAGGATCCCCCAAGCCAAATCTCCCCCAAATGCCTCATCCCTAGCCCGTCATGAGCCCCAGGTCCATCAGGAATCTGCCACTGACTAAAACACTACTGAGCAAGAAACTTAGTTCCTTAAGGACATGTGAAACCAATCTCTCTACACCTACACCTACACCTACCTATACCTACACCTAATCTTTCTATCTCAAAATAAAGCCTAGAAAGAAGAATAAAAGAACTAAGGAATTATTGGTGAAGTCATCATAGCATGGAAGAGCAGGGAGGGGCCCAGAGAGGGGAGGTAACCTACCTAGCATCACAAAGCAAGTCACAGGAACAAAAAGACAACCTGAGTGTGGCCGCAACCTTGAAATGCCATATGGCAGAGGAGACACGAAAGCGTCTGGAGAGGAAAGGAGTTGCGTTTACATCCTGAGCCTGCTGCTCACTCTCTTCTGTGGCCTCCGGCAGGTTGAAGGTGGTAATACCTGCCTCACAATGGGACGCTCTGTCCCCAGTGCTTGGCACACGGGAAGTGCTCAGGATCTGTAGAATTTTTTAAGAGAGAGAGATGGTGAGTGTGCAAGTTAATTAAATGACATATGAAGTTCTTAGTAAGGCTTCTGACATACAATAAGCACATAACCACAATGAATACCATTCTCACCCCTAGTATATGACATTTTATACTCATCACTTAGCTTGCATTACTTCATGGATGATGATGGCCATCATCATCATCATCATTCAAATCAGTGTCTAACCTTCATTGAGCGCTTACTATTTGCTAGTTACTAAGTGCTTTGCCCATAGTTATTCATTTAACTCTTACAAAGAAATCTACATGATATCACTATGAGTATCCTTTTCCCAGATAAGGAAACCGAGGCTCAGAGAGATGAAGTCACTTGCCCAAGGCCACACAGGTAGAAAGAGGCCAAGTCAGGACTCAAACCCAGGTCTCTGGGGCCAAAGCCAAAGTTATACCACCCAATGAATGGTAGTGAGGGGTCCCACCTGAGAGAAAGCCCTAGGCCCATCTTACAGAAGAAGAAACTGAGGCTCCAAGGGTGCCCCCCATTTCCTGGGCAAGTATACATATATCTCTGGAAGAAAAAAAAGTTTCAGCTAAGCTCCAGCTTGCCTTTCCTGGCTCCACGGCAAATCCCAGCCCCAAACCTCTCCCTATTTATGGGCCCCAGCACAGCTCTCTAACCAGGAAATAAAAGGACCTAATAACAAACTCCAATAACCATATGATTGATAGCTGCAGAATACGACTCTTCAGCTGCTGCCAACCGGCTCTGGGCTCAATTAATTCCCAGCCCTAAACACGAAGTGCGTTTCCAGCGGCACTTCAGTCCTTCAGAGCTATAGCGGTTGGGAGCTGCAAGAATGCAGCCTGAGAGCCGGGCAAGAAGGGGGCGGCCAGTGCTGCGGGCAGCGTTGGCCCCGGGAGCACAGATTTCCAGACACCAGCAGAAATCCTGAGAGCCACGGCCGCCACGGCAAGAAGAACCTCCCAGCCCATTAGTGGAGGGGGCTGGGCTTTTCCCGGAGCCAAACGTTCTAAGGAATCCGAGACGGAACCGCAAAGTTCAGAGAGCCTGGCTTCCATATGTTGCAGGTGAGGAAACTGAGGCCCAGAGAGGGGAAGGCACTGCCCCCTGACCACTCTTCGTCAGCTATTACCGCGTAACTAATAGCCCAGACTCAGCGGCATAAGAGAGCAAGCGTGTACCATTGCTCACGAGGCTCCAGGTCAACAAGGAGGCTTTGCTGGCCTCAGCGGGTTCCCTCGTGTCTGAGCAGCCACGGGTTGGGTAGGCGGTTCTGCCAATCATGGCTGACGATTCTCCTGTCTTTGGGGGTAAGTGGGTGTTGCACGGTCTGGGCAGGACAAGGCTGGGAGGGCCCATCTCCCTTGCACATGCCTGTCACCTCCAGCAGCTAGCTCGGGCTTCTTCCCATGGGGACTGGCCAGGGTCCCCAGACAACGGGCAGCATTGCCAGCCCTGGCTCGGAGTTGGCACCGCATCCCGTCTGCCATGTGCTACGGCGAGTCACAGCCAGGGCCAGAGGCCAGGGGTGGAGAAGCAGATGCCTTTTCTTGATGGCAGATGCTTTGGAGGCTCTGTGTGGCCACAGCCAGGGGCAGCACAGGGATGCCATTTTGCACTCAAGCGACCACAGGCAAAGAAGAGCCAGGCTCAGGACGCAGGTCTCCTGGCTCTAGTCCAAAGCACCAAAACACATCACCGTGCACAATGACCCTCTGCGTGGCCACCCTTAGCCCCATTCTACAGATAAGGAAGCTGAGGCTCCGCAAGGGGAAGCGACTTGGCTGCGATGCCCCGGTGAGGAAGTCGAGCAGACACGATTTGCGACTGAGGCTTGGTGCGTCTGAAGGCTCAGAACATATTTCCTTCCTTCTCTGCAAGAGGCTTTCTGCACGTGGGAGGATGCTCTAGAAATATCCTGAGTTTTCTCAGGAAGAGGAAAAGGTCTTTGCTTGTGGGAGGAAGTCTTGGGTTCAGAACCCAACTCTTCCACTTAATTGTCTGTGTGACCTTGGATAAGTCACTTGACTTCTCTGAGCCCGGATTGTCACAATACACACCTCTCTGGGTTTCTGAGAGGATGAAATGCTTGGCAAGTGCCTGACACAAGACGCAAGAGTGACCATGTAACTGGCAGCTATGGTGGTGATGAGGATGACCTTCTGCGGCATTGCACAAGCGGAGCTACACACAGACACGCATGCACACACACACACACCCATGCATGTACAGAAGTGGAGCTTGGGGTTTGAGTGTGCCAGGGAGGAATGGAGTGGCTTCATCCAAAGGTACTCCCCGGGCAGCCCACCTGATTGCTTACTGCCCCCTCCCCCAACATGCAAGGAATTGTCAGAGTCAGTGAGAACTGGACCCACAAGTTCTCGGACAGGTCCTCCCCCCTCAGCTGCCCGTTTTCTGCTCCTCAGCCATGCTGGGAGGGGACCTGCCCTCGGTCTCAAGCTGGGACAGCGGCTTGCTGGTGCACCCCTGGGCGCCATTAGCTCTGACGTCCAGGAGCCAGGACAACTTGCTTTGTGAATCCCTGATGCACAGTGGCCTCATGCCCTTGCTATCCGGCAAGTGTTTACTGGGGTTACATCGTGTGGCTGGTGTTGCATTCGCATTTCCAGGGTCCAGAGAGAACAAGAACTCCATGGACGGAGCCCTTCCCGCGTGCCCAGCTGTTCTGAGCACGTTGCCTCTGCTAACGGGTCTCAAAACAAGCCGTGGGTTCACGCGGTTCTTTCCCCGTGTCACCGATGAGCCCAGGTGCTCGGAGGGGCTCGGCAGCTGGACGTGGGGTCCAGGGCTTGCACCTGGCTGTCTGACGCGTCTCGGCCCTGCCTCACGAAGGGGAACCCTCATTGTCCTGAGGGCAGCCAGCCTCCCTCTGAGTCTGAACAAGCCGGTACCATGGTCAGTCCTGCGGTTTAGACAGCGCACCCTGACCAGAGACACAGGGCGGAGGGAGGAGCCACGAGGGGCCAGGCAGGGGTGCTGGCTGTGGCCCTAGGACGTCCCTGTGCACCTTGTCTGGTGCCTCCCAGGTGAGCTCAGGAGGAGTCCTCCAGGGCCCCATGGTCCCTTTATGCCTGGAGGGCAGTCCCCACACAGAGCCCACGCTCCCGACCCTGGGCTTACAGGAGCCATTTGACAGCTCGATGAGCCACACAGGGCTTTGCAAGGTGACGCCTTCAGGGGGATGTGTCATGCTGGGGATTTGCAATGACAGGAAGCACCGTCAGCCGCTGTCAGCTCCTGCTGGGGAGGCTCCAGCAATGCAGAGCCCTGGGCCCCTTCTCTCTGCACACGTGTGTGTGTGCGTGCACATAGCACAGGCCAGGCACACGTCTCACACAAACACACAAAATGCACCATACACCTCACATACCACACCCCAATAACCCACACAGCACACACACATACACATTACATACACACACCACACACACCAACAACGATGCATAAAACACACATGCGTCACACACTATGCACACAAACATACACATTACATACACATACCACACACACCAACAACGATGCATAAAACACACATGCATCACACACTATACCATACACACCAACAACACATACCAACACACACCATACCACACACATACACCACATACCACAATACAATACACACGCACACCACAAATCCCAACCCACTCTTAATAAGGCTCTAACTGAAGTGTGCTTTAACTCTGCCCTCTGGGGCTCACTCAGTTCCTGTGCCCTAACTTACAGGTCCTGAAATGAGGAAGGCCTTGGGTCCCACCCACGAATCTTGTAAACGTGGAGAAACATATGGGCATTGCTGCCCAGGAGACTCCTGGAAGGACCTCGGTTGGCTTGTGGTCACCTTGGGTCTGGAAACACTTCTATTTGAATCCTTATATTCCCACATCACTCCCTGAATTGCTACCAAATGAGAGGGTAGGAAAATGTGGGGTCCCACCTTCTGAATGGAAGGAAAGCACGCGATGGTTTGGCCACAGCCATGGTTAAGTAATTTCCTTTTAACAATTCCTTGATTCTGAGATTTTTAGCTGGGGACACTGAGGCCCATGCTGGGCAAGCCACTTGGTCCATCATCATAGAGCAGAGGAGGGACAAAGGAGGGACCTGTCACTAACATCTGCGGACACCAGATTTTGCTACCAAGACCCCTTGCCACACCCTCCTCGCCTCTTAGCAGACCATGTGTCTCATTATAAATGTTTTTAAGATAAATGATTCTCTTTTAAAATTGAATTCCCAGCCCTAATTATGTTATTTCTAGCTCTCAACAATATCCCCATGTTATAGGTGAGACTACTGAAGCTCAGAGAGGTTCAGCCACTTTCTCAAGGTCACTCAGCACATCTAGGATTCTTAGCCCTGTCTCTCAAGATAAAGCGAAAGCACCAGGGTGATTGACTGAGGACTGATTTCTGTGTCGGCAAAGCCACCGTTGGGCCCATAGTGCTGGGCACGAACTGTCACATGGTTGACCTTGACAAAGCTTTGTCTGCTGTGTTCTGCGATGGCTCAGTCCAGGGCAGCTCAGCCCCTAGAATGGTACCAGAGGAAGCGCATGTGCAGCGTGGGGGTCTCTTTCTCCCACTGTGTCCCTTTGGGGATGAGTGAAGGGGAGAAAGAAAAAAGAGGGAAAGGAGAAACTAAGGAAGAAGGCAGGCTGGGTCTCGTCCACACTGACTTCCCAGCAGCAGCTTTCGGCCCGGCTGCCGGGACACTGACAAGGCCCCCATCTCAGGGTTGCTGAGCGCCTGATAGGTCAGGGGTGCGGCCGGGGCGTCTTTGTCTGGAGCTTTTACATTTTCCCGGTGATTCTCAGGTGCTGCCGGGACTGGGAACCACTGGGCGAGGGCTGGGTTCAGCGTGTGACACAGACCAGCATGTGGTGAGCTGGTCGGGGCGGGGGGGGGGGGGGGGGGGGGGGGGGGGGGGGGGGGGGGGGGGGGGGGGGGGGGGGGGGGGGGGGGGGGGGGGGGGGGGGGGGGGGGGGGGGGGGGAAGACTGGGCAGGGGGAGGAACAGCAACCGAGACAAGAACACTGTTCATGTTTTATGCCTTCGGGGGTCCTTTTAGGGAGCCAAAGAGATGGTTTTCCCGTGTCCCCCCTGCAGATGACACGCTTTCTTGTGCTGTCTGCCATTTGATCAAATTAAATTGAAACCAAATTAGCCCGGGCCAAAGCGCCCCTCCGCAAGGCCACGGAGCTGAGGGGCGTCCGAGGCTCGCAGTGCAGCATCCGGACAGATCTGGGCCTTTGGGGCTTCATTTACTCCTCTGTCAAGTGGGGTTCATCACCTTTTTTCCCCAACACCTCACTGTGCAGTGAAGAGGATTCCATGAGAAAAGGGATGCAGAGGGAGTCTGAGCCGGCCTTTTGGTTAATGGAGTTTAGTGGCCTTCCAGGAAAGAAGTTGTGTCTCATAGACATTGTATTGCGCCCACAACCGTGGTTATAGGGCTTTGCTGCTCTTTATTTAAATCCGATGGTGTATTTAGTCGCCATCTCCCCTGGCCCGCAGAAACCCCGCCTGCATTGCACAACGGGGTTTTCTTAAGAAAGCCCTTTCATGCCCCCGAGCCTCCGTGTGCTCGCCTGGAAAAAGGAGATCGACTCCCCATCACTCACTCATGTGAGCAGCACTGATCTCCCCCGTGCCCAGCCCCGCGCTGGGGTTCAGGGAGATGGGTGAAGGGCACGTGACTTCTGGCGCTTGGGGTCCTGCGTGAAGGCTGTGGCCGGCAGGTGGCGACCTGGGGCTCATGCCGAGGTTCTGCCCTGCAGCTGCGGGGGTTTGGAGTCTGGCTCCTCTGAGCTTCAGGGTGCTTCGTCACCCCTGGGTGCCTCGGTCCCTCTTGTCTGTGACGTGTAGTGGTGCTTCCAGCGTCGGAGGATAGCACGAGAGGGTGCGTGTGACGTGCTGAGACCCGCTCCCGGCCTGCAGGAAGCCCTAGAGGACTTAGCCCAGGCATCACATAGCTGTCAAGGGAGGGTTGTGTAGAGAAATGAGTCCAGTGCTGTCCAGCAGAGAGACGAGGGGAGCTAGTCCAGGAAGAGGGCCGGGCATGGGCTCTGGCAGGTCCAGGGGAGACAGCCAGCATGGGTGGGGGGCCTGCGTGCGGACCTCCCGGGAGTCCTGGAAGGCTGAAAAACGGGATTTTATTCTGTGAGCTCATTTTTGCTACATCCACGGTCCCATTTCTATTACCAGCTACTTCCCTCCACCCACCCCCCCACAATTGCATAAAAATGGCCTTTTCACTCGCCTTACTCTAAGCAAAAGAATATCCCTGAAATTGGAAGTTGGATGGGCATACCATATATTTGTATATTTTTCTAACTCACTTTTAAATAAATACATAACCGTTAGACATTTTCAAATATGTTTGTCTGCCTAAAATCATCTTGTGAATAGCACTGGGAAACGCCTTTTAAAGACAAGATTTCTAGGCAAAGGGCCGATGTTGGTCTAGAAGGAAATGGCGGACCAGCACGGTGGCCTGGTGGTCATTCCTTCCTAGGCCCCTGTGGCATATGAGCAGTGAAAAGCTCACCCACCCCTCACACCCAGGCTCCTGATGGATGAACGGGGCGCCGGCTCTGGGATAGCAGCTCATGCCATGCGTGGGCATACACTGCTCTCTACTGGCCATGATACAAACTGCTTCATCAGAAAAGAGCGTGCTAATGGGTCACATTCAAATTTGCATTCTATCCTCACTTCTTTGTCTCTCTAGACTCTCTTGGAAAGCAAATAAAGAGGGTCCCTCAGGCTGTTTTTATCCTTTTTGAAGAGGTAATCCATTCATATGATTCAAATCCAAAGGGAATAAAAGGTTTGCTGTGAAAATTGTTTCCCATCTCCCCACCCCCTCCCCCAAAAAACAGCCCCCTCTCTCTGCCCCTCACTCCAAGCAACCACTAGACCTAGCTTCTTAGGCATCCTCCCCAGGCTCTTTTTAAATATTTCAGGAAGCACAAGGGAAATCTCATTGCTACCAAAATAAAGCCACCCAGACCAAGTAACCAGTTTAACACTGATTTTATTACAGACACTGTTATACATGATCGATAAAGGCAACAAAACTAAAGAAATGTAATTGTCAGCAAGAGATGTATACCATTTAGAAGACAAAAAGCTCCTTGAGAACAGGGAGTCTAGAGAGAAGAAATATTAATATTCTATTATCTATAATATATTAATTTTATAGAAAAAGTGTTGGAAGTCACGGGTGTAGTCAAACTTAAGCAATGATGTCGTAAGAGTAAAGGGAGTGTCAGGATAAGGGCAGTCAAGTGGGGCGTCTGCGTCTTGCATATTTTATTTGTAATTTTTTATTCACATTTTCAGAGACACCCAGGCAAGCTTCTGGGAGACACGAATCCGTGTCTTTCACACATCATATAAGATTGTTGTTCACATCTCAGGCTTTGGCATCCAATAGATCTAGGTTTGAATCCTAAGCCTGACTTTTATGTGACCTTGGGCAGGTGACTTCTCCTGGTTGAGCCTCAGTTTCCTTATCTGTAAAATGGGGACAAAGGATAAGTCTTAGTTTGTGGGGTTGTTTGAACGCTTGATACTCAAGAGGCAGCACCGTTGTTATTCACAAGCTAAATGAGGGTCTGGGGAGGGTGTAGTCAATAAAGAAGTGGATGGGGCAGGAATCCTTCGAGGCCTGCCAATCACTTAGGGCTTTCAAAGTAACCCCTGGGATAAGGTGACCAGACGTCCCGCTTTTGGCGGGACAGTCCCAATTTTTAACAATTTGTCCCGCATCCCACGGCGTTTTAAAAAAGTCCCCATTTTTGGAAAGAATGCACAACAAGCTAGGGAACGGCGGGAGATAGACCAAATTTTTAATTAAGAACTCCCTCCCCCCACCCCGGTCAATGGTGTCCTGCTTTACCAATGTTAAAATCTGGTCACCTTACCCTGGGAGCAAGTACTGAAAGCGAACAAGATGAAAGTCCTCCCTTGCAATGGTGCCACCGTGAGGGTCCTTTTGGGGTCAAGGCCCCAGGCAGGAATGGAGCCAGAGCCACATCCCCCCTGAACAAGAGCTGAGGCTGAAACCTGGGCACCCACCCTGGGCTGGCGCTGATGTGCCCACACCCACCCAGCACCATCATGAGAGCTAGGGGTGCAGTGGCGAGTGCGGCAGACCCCCTGACATTAGGGAACTCCTTGTCTCGTGCAGACATGCTCAGGACCATTGGAACCCCAGTGTGGAGCTTCCAAAGAGCAGTGAGAACAGGAGGGGCTCCCAGCCCAGATTCAGGGGGCTGTATGCGCGAGAAAACACAGAACATTGAGATGAAAGGACAGTGGAGGTTAGCCCGGTCTGGAGAGGGGAGAAAGCACTTCAGGGCAGAGGACAGGGCTTGTGGAAAGCCCCGGGCGCTTCTACATTCTTTGGAGAGATTGACCAGAAATTCAGCCTGGCTTGAGGGTGAAATAGTGGGTTGGAAGGAATAGTGAGAGATGAGGCTGCTGGGAATTGAGGGGTGCAAAAAATAGATCCACAGAGCCTTGGAACCTGCATCAGAAGCTTGCACTTCACCTTGAGAGGAGGCACATTTGTTTTTTAATTGAGGTGAAATTCACACAACATAACATTAACCATTTAACATATGCAATCCACAAGTATTTAGTCCATTCACAATGATGTGCAACCAACACCTCTATCTAGTTCCAAAACATTTTCACCATTTCCATAACACACCTGTATAATTAAGCAATCACTCTCCATTCCTCCCCACCCTGCCCCCAGCCCTTTGGCAGCTACCAAGTTGCTTTCCTTCTCTAAGGACTTAACCTGTTCTGTGTATTTCTTATAAGTGGAATCGTAGACTATATGGGCTTTGGTGACTGGCTTTTTTTTCACTTCACATAAATTGTTGTAGCATGTTGAAGCATGAATCAGTGTCCATCCCTTTTCACGGCTGAATAATATTCCACTGTGTAGGCAGGCCACATTTGGCTTATCCATCCATCTGTTGAGCACGGGGGCCAGATTTGTGTTTCAGAAGAAATAATCTGGCTGCTGATGGGAGAGGGGTCAGGATTCCGGCAAGGATGGAGTCTGTAGGCAATGCTGTCCCACAGCCCAATCTCAAGAGGAAAGCCGATGACAGTGACGGAGAAGAAAGGGGTGGACTGGGGTGTAGAAGGAGACACAGACACTGAGGTCTGCTGGCAGGAGTGCAAGACCCTGGATCCCTAATGAACTCTTGCATGTGTCCACCTTGGAAGGCAGGACTCCTCATCTTGGCTGCCGTCAGTACTTGCAGCCCTTCCTGGAGACCTCTTTGGTGGCCTAATGAATGTGTTGCTTTCTATAAGCTAGAGGTGGAGAAAGGCCTCAGATGAGACCTGCATAGCAGATGCCATGGGCGCCCTATTTGAGCCTGCAGCACTGGCCACTCTACCCCTGAAGGCTTCCTAGTGCAAGCTTCTTCACCTGAAGGCTTTCTCTGAAGCCACATGGGCAGGCCAGAGTGCTGGAGGCTTCATACCTCTCAGAGCAGCCCTTAGCCAATGAGTAATGGTAGTTGGAGGGTAAGTACCCCAGCTTTGTGTCCCCTAATGTGTATTCTGCACCATCTCTCCCAGTTCCTGCAGAACTGAGCCACAGTGTAATTTACCCATCGATACACCATGCTTTCCCTTCCCCTATGTCACTTCCCCACCAGTGCTGCCTGGGTGACCTCCCAAATTAGCCAGATTCCAAGGAACACATCCTTTGCTGGGACTTTGCTTCCAGAGAACCCAAACTCAACCAGTGGCCATGGGTGTCCCTTTAAAAAGTAATAATGCTCCACACCTATTGACTTATCCTTAGCTTAGGGGACGTCTGCTGAAATCCCAGGACAATTGAAGTTGCATTTAATCATCTATTGCACACTGTGTACAAAATGCATTCACGTAAGTCAGGGTTTTTTAGCCTTAGAACTCTTGACATTTGGGCCAGATAAATCTTTGTTGTGTGAGGCTATCTTGTACATTGTGGGATGTTTAATAGTATCCCTGGCATCAAATCACTAGTGGTACCCACCCTAGTTGGGACAACCATGTCTCTAGACATTGCCGAATGTCTCCTGTGAGGCTAGACCACCCCTAGACAATGATGATGATGGTGGTGGTGGTGATGATGGTGATGATGACAATGACGGTGGTGATGGTGATGGTGATGATGATGGTGATAGTGATGATAGTGGTGATGATGATGGTTAAGATGATGATGATGGTGGTTGTGATGATGGTGGTGATAATGGTGATGATGATTGTGATAATGGTGGTTGTGATGGTGATGATGATGGTGATGGTGGTAATGGTGATGATGGTGATGATGATGGTGGTGATGATGGTGATCATGATGGGGGTTGTGATGATGATGATGATGATGATGATGACATTGCAACGTGACATAACATTGAGATGACTTGACTAAACTTGCTCAGGTGCTATCAGTGAATCTGGCATTTGATCCAAGACCTTCTGCATGCCTTCCCTCACTGCAAAAGCCCATGACACTGATGAGAAATACAAGTATTAAGCTTGATTCGTAGGCAAAGAACTTTAGAAAAACTGCATATCCTCCATGAAAGTGTGAGAGCCAAGTACCAAACCAGTGTTCTGGCTTCCAAGGCAGGGTACTCTTTCCAACACACTACTCCTTCCTGATTTACCAAGAACAGAGAGTTGCGCTGGGGTTTAAAACGAAAGCTATTTTCACCCTTGAAGATGCTTCTACTGCATTTAGATCATTGAAATGAATGAGAATAAAGCCAAGTTGTGTGCTGTGTGGAACCCACTGTTACCAATAGATCGGCTGTGAAGTCGGCTTAAGGAATAAATATCTGCCATCTACCATGTTTCACACTCTCCTAATCCAGCACTTTTATGAGCTATTGATATTTTCATGGTACTTAGAGCTAAGATGCTCTTTCTTCCCTGCCATAGGTCGAGAGCTGACATCAACCCCACTGCTGACATCAGCCCCACTATTTCTGGCTCCAAACCGACCATCTCACTGGCAGACTCTTTCATGCCATAGCATTTGCTGATCTCCTATTGTGTGCAAGAGAATCCTGGGACAATAGGCGTGTGGAGGCTGCAGCCTGGCTGGAAACTGGCAGGGGGAAGCAGGGCTTTGTCTCGAAACCATGTGTGCACAGCAAGCAGACAGCTTTTATTAGGAGTGCATGTTTTGGAGGGGTGCAAGGGAAACTGAGGGAAATTATGGGGGCCATTAGAGTCTCCCTAAGTCACCCCTTGGGACAAGTTTACATGAGGAATTATGAGAGGTGCCGTGGAAGATATTCTGGTGAATAAAACGCATCCCCTGCCCTTTGGAAACAAACCTTCAGGCGCGTACCTTGTGCTTCTGTTGTTTTGTTCCTACTCATTGAAGCACCATCATGGGCAGCTCCCAGCCCTTTCCTCGGCTCCCTGACCTCCGCAAACACCACCCTCAGAAGACGCCGTCTGCGGGGAGGGTGGTTGTCAGTCTGCATCAGTTCCGGGAGTCCGCTCACAGCCCTTTCCTGGAACGCCTCTCCCTGGAGGTGAATTGTCCAATCAGGATGCTCCTGGTGAGAGCCCTTCACTGTCTCTCACCCCCAGCACGACGATATCCAAATGTCTACACCTGGGTCTCTAAGCTCTTCATGGTCTGACTTCGGCAGACCTCTCCACACCCACACACACTAGCCGCCGGGCAGGTTCCTTCAGGAGCCATGACCACTCTCCCTTCTCCCTCTGCCTCAGGCTTTGCCTTCTCCCCACCCTCTGCTTGTCAGTCACATGGTTATCTGCACTTTATTGAAGATTGGAAGCAAATATCACCTCCTCCAGGGAGCTCTCCATGATGCCTCTGACCTAAGTTAATGCCCTCTTCTGCGCTTACCTTGATCATACTCCTACCACAACCCCTGGCTTATTGGTTTAAATGTGTCACTGCTGTGTGACCCCCATATTCTGTGAGCACAGCACAGTGCCTGGCACATAGTAGGTGCTCAAAAATATTAGGGAGAAGGACACAAATAAAGGAGAAAGACATACATGAGAAAAGGAAGAAAAAGAGGGGACTAGGAGGAAGGCAGAAGAGCGTGAGTTGATGTCTATCCATGATTGATGCAGGCTGGAATTCTTGGCCTCGGCGATCCCTTTTATCAGCAGCACTCCTAACATGGCATGCACTTCTGTAGCATCTGGAAGTGCCTTCTGGGTTAATAATTGGCCATTGCAGTACAAATATCTAATGTCAGGGGACTTGCTTGTATTAGAGTCATAGAAAATGTCTCATCCTTGAATGCTATGACTAGTGACAGCCAGGCTGGGGCGTATTTCCTGAATAAGGTGCTTCTATCCCACCTTCTGCCCCACCTCCAAACATAATAGAAAACCATTTGATTTTGAGGAATGATCCACATGATAAATGGACGGATCATTTCACCTTCCGTGAAAATGCAGGTGACAATTAAATATATATTTTTTTTTTTTTTTTTTACAGAGAGAGAGAGAGAGATACAGAGACAGAGACAGAGAGAGAACTGAACTGGGGGAGCTCCCAGTTCAGCATATGGGTCCGCACGGGCTGGGACCAGGATTCGATCCTCGGTCCCTGGGGCTGCAAAGTGAGTGCTTAACCCACTGAGCCATCCCGGCTTCCCCTGCAGGTGACAATTAGCCAGCAGTCAGCTTGTCCTGCATCAAAGAAGAATGAAGACCCGGGTCACCCACCCAGCCTGTAGCCCAGTGCCCAACACTTGGTTTCCCTGAAGAAATGGGTGTTGATGATGGGATATTAAAAGCGTTTCTACTTAAAATGCAGCATTTGGCTCTGCAGTGGGCTCCCTGCAAGGAAGACCTGTCATGAATGAGTCAACAAAAGCCCACCCCACCAACCAATTGATGGGCTAGGCTCGTAGGAAGGGTCACATTTGCAGTCCATGCCTACCTTACCCCTAGTTTCTAGACTGGGTCCTGCCACACAGGATGTCTCAATCAAAGGGCGCCGGCATAGCTCAACAGGTCGAGTGCTTACCTCTCAATGGCAAGGTCCAGGGTTCGATGCCCGGCCCGGCCCGTGCACACCCATATGCTGAACTGGTAGCCGCCGAGATGGCTCAGCACCCAAGGTTCTCACCAACCATGCGGGAGACCCCTGGTTTCATTACTGCCCCGAACGGCCCCACTCCTGTGTGGAATGAAGCCATGTCACAACTAGTGATGCACAACTATGGAGACTGCCCTGGGCCCTCCCCCTTCTCTCTTGTCTCTCCCTCACCTTCTCTCAAGCAACAAAATAAATATTTGAATAAATAAGTAAATAATAAGTCAAAGTCTTGTTGAACACCCATAACTTTGCTTCTCTTCTCTGCTTCCTAAGCCTGAACCTGAGCAGCAGCGACATCCTGACCATCTACGACGGGGACGAGGTCATGGCCCACGTCTTGGGTCAATACCTTGGGAACAGTGGCCCCCAGAAGCTCTATTCGTCCACGCCAGACCTAACCATCCAGTTCCACTCGGACCCTGCCGGTCTCATCTTTGGAAAGGGCCAGGGATTCATCATGAACTACATTGGTACGTGTCTTGTCGGTCAGTGTTTTTCTTTGTGATTAGATGCAGGTTAAGATGATTCTCTCTAGTTCTGTCTCTTGTTTTTGGTGGGGGAGGGAGTTGTGTTACATGGACCTTTTAATATATTGACACAGTAAATATATGTGGTGTTTAAGAGCTAGGGCTCTCTAGTTGGAAGAAACAGAGTTTGAGTCCTAGTACTGTCATCACTGGCTGTATGACCTTGAGCAAGTCACTAAACCTCTCTGAGCTTCCTTTTTGTTGTCTGTAAAATGGGAGTAGTGACACCTACTTCATAAGCTTGATATCAGGACTTAGTAGATAGAGCCTCGTAACTGAGTTTCATCATGTTTCCTATGTAGTCAGCTGGGATTTTAATATCATCAACACTGTCCTAGATTTGCAACTTCTCCAAGCACTATTCAAGCTCTGCTCTCTCCTAAGGACTCTTCTTCCCCCACAGCCCCAGCCAACGGAGACCACCCTCTCTCTCTCCCTCCCTAGAGAGGTCTGCCTTGATCCTCAATTGTGCCTTCCAAACCATTTCTCTTCCCCTCGTCTTAAAAAACAAACAAAGAACAACAAAGAGGCTGCTATTAAGTTCACCCTCATGCAACGTCCCCTTCATATTGTTTTGTCCACCGACACCCTTCCCTCCTCACTCCCCACCCTGTAACTCCCCCTTGTTTATTTCTGGCTCCATCACTCTCCTCTGCTCAGCCTCTGTCCTCTTCTCTAGCTCAGCTCGCTCCCCACCTAGCTACTCCATGGACCCCTAACTTGTACCTTGACCTTGAACTCCCCCATGAACTCCCCATTCATGGGACTCCCTACTATGGACCCTCTTGCACATCTATCTGGCCTCTCAGCTTTACATGGCCCAAACCGAATTAGCTCGCTCTCCACCCGCTCCACCACCACCCACTGCTTCCCGTGCCCTCTGTCCATCCCAGGAGATGCAGCCACAACTGTTCCGGCTTCTCAGGCTGCCTCTTCACCCCTGTATCCAATCCCGCCTCTCAACGCTGCCTCCACAGGACATCTCAGACCCCAGCACTTCTCTCCAGCTTCCCATGGCCACCAAACTGCCACCACCCCCAGCAGTTAGGAGACTGGAACACCTTGAAGACTCATTGATCCCAGCCCCAGAAGGGACTTTAATTGACAGCACGTCTGGTTCACTCCCATCCTGTCACAACAGAGGAAGCCCTGGGCTTCCTGAGGGTCACAGCCAGGCTTCCTGAGGGTCACAGCCGGGCTTCCTGAGGGTCACAGCCGGGCTTCCTGAGGGTCACAGCCGGGCTTCCTGGCTCCCAGCTCTTAGAGTTTCTCCGCCCCTAATATTCTTGGCAACAGCAGAGAACCTGCAAACACAAGGGGGTAGTTTAAACCAACCTCTCTTGGCATCCAGGATGGTGTGTGGTTGCCCCCTGAGAGTTACAATGGACAAGAGTCAGCTGGCAACTAGGGGGCACGCGTGCACCTCCCAGGAGTGGGGCTGACATCTTGATTCCCAGGGGACAGGGAAAAGGCGGGTTCCTCCTGCCTCTAAGGTACACGCCACTTCCCTGACCGTTGGCTGTGCCAAGGAGCCTCACGCAGGTGAAAAGAAGTCCCTTGCTGTTTCTGTTTCCAGCCGGTGGGCCTTTCTCATCCTTGCCGGCTCTGCACACAACTCCGAGAGAGGCAAACACAAGTGCTGGTCTTCTCTGCCATGTTTCCCTGGGGCCTTTGTACCCTTGGTTGTGCTACTAAGCAGTTAAGGGGTGTTACCCAGGCTCCTTGCGTGGGCTCCCCACTCTTACCTGGGCGTTGCCCTGGGCAGAAGGGGCAGCTCAGGCAGGTTGCCCTGGCGAGGTGCCCTGCAGAGCCAGCGGCCTTTGAAGGGAGAGTTTCTGGTGGCATGGCTTCAGTCTATCTCCTTAGGCTTCTCCTCCCTCCCCACTGGAAGGTGAGGTCACTGGTCTCCTCTGGCTCCTGAGTCAGTTTTCCAAACCTTCGCTCAGCTCGATGGCAGAAACCGAACCCCATCCAAGACTGCCCAAGGTCACCCAGAAAGCCTGGCCGGAGTTCATCTTGGCAGCGTCCTGAAGAGGAGGTGCTCTTGGTAATTGAAGCTGAAGCTTAGATTTGTGTGACAAGTTCACGCTGGCGAAGCACTCTTACGTATATGAATTTATTGCAACTTCAAATGCATTCTCTTCATTTTCCAGACAGTTGGGTGCACGAAAATCTCTTGACACCTCCTATGAGCCAGGCCCTGCCCTAGGTACCAGTATCTAAGCACAAAGAGAAAATCTCCCTGCCCTTGAACCTGCTAGTGAAAATGGGAGACAATGTCAGGTTCGGGTGCTGATGCTATCTCTGGGAGAGGCAAGCACGGGGTTTCAGAGACTGCTTCCCAGGGGTTCACAGCCTGGCTGACCTGAGGAACACAGAGAGAACAGTTCCCTTTGTTCTTCTTTCTGTTAAAGAAACACACCGTATTATAATTTTACAGGGAAGGCGAGTGGGCCTGTGTATTTCAGTTTCATGCCAATCAATTGCCTGTGACCACCTGTGTTGAAGACCATGTTGAAAAGAATTCAGAGTAGGTGACGTCTGAGAAGTCAGTGGGCAAGAATGTCACGATTGATTAGTGATGCCTGCCATGGCACGGGAGAGGTATTTGCTGTCCTACGTCTAGATTTAACCAGATACAGATGCAATTCCCATTCAGGAGAGGGATCAGATGGAAGGGTTGGGGGTTTCTGTTGTCATCTAGAGAATTCTGAAGCTCCTAGACTGATCTCAAGGCCTAGCCCGGCTCTTGAAGGTGGTCAGAGTGTATCTGCTATGGCTGCTGTCAGAACCTTCCATAGGAACACTGCGGGCTTACATGATTCTCACCTCAATCTTTGCACAAACAAGCAAATCCCAATTCTTGTGTTTCTTGTGTTTTGCTAATGTCTTTGACCAAGTACGTGGTAGGGAAGGGAATAAAAGGGTAGAGATGAATAAGCAGTGTTTTTCAAAGACATAGTGGTCACTTGTGTATTTATTCCTTTAATCCTAGGGTAACAAATAAGCTCTATATTGTAAGTTAACTCCAATCAAGTCACAGAGGCCCCCTGGAGCACTATGTTGAGAAGGACTGAGAGCTTTCAGCTTGATTCAAAGAAAGAGATTCTATGATTGATTAGTGGTGTCTGCTATGAGCATAAGACTGGTAAATAATGGCCATGGATCAAGCACAGTTGGGTATTTCTTTTGCCCAGAAGTTAGACCATGATCCTGATCTTGGCCATAAGACTGGACCCATGACTTCAGATCCCTGCGTTCCAAGTGCCTGGGGATAGTAGGTGCTCACAAAACTTAGTCAAACAAGTCAATGAATCCATATAACTCATCTTAGTGTTCCTGTCATATCCTGTACATTAGCAGTTGTCAATTGCCCTTAGGAAGAGATAGGGTCATGATTTGCCTCTCCACTCTGTGATTGAGGACATTGAGGCTCACATAACATTTATTGACACGGCTGGAGTCACATGGCTTCTAAAAGAAAGAACGAGAATTGAAAGAAAGCCTTCCAACTCCTAGGGCCAGTTTTCTCATTCTTAGCAAAGTTAAGGGCCCAGGGGGACAAGTAATTCTGGGACCTCCACCTAGTGTGTTTGGTGAGCATGTAGATTCCTGAATTATGGTCTCTGGGAGGAGAGTCTAGGAAACTGAGGAAACAGGGAGGCAAGTGACTTAGCCAAGGCCACTGAATTTGTAAACAGTGGGGCCAAAATTTACATCTAGTCTCTGCTACATGGTAGCAGCCACTGAGTCATCACAAAGGGGACAGAGGGTCCCACAGGACTGTGTAGCCCTGTTGTCTCCCACTCCTTTCTCGGTCTCAAAGCCTCTGGCACAAGACAGACCACGTATTCAGTGCTGGCCCCCACGTATCCTCTTTCATCCGTAGTGCGAGCATTTGCAGCTGTGTCCTAAATCCAGGGCTTGACTGATTCTTCAAAGGCCTAAAAATAGAGGATCCTGGGCCCCCACCAAGCAATTCTAGACACTATCTCCTGCTCCCCAACATCTTGCAGACGCCCATGAGATCTCCTTTCCCCAAATAAAACCCTGATGAAATCCCGGGAAAAGCCATCACTTGTTTCTCAGAATGACTCTCTTGCAGAGAATGGAGGTGCTTCATTTTCCCCAGAAGCGCGTCAGAGCTGCAAATTAATTAGACAGCGTAATTAGCTCTTTCTCACAATCTGTGCGCTGAGCACTTGGAAGCAGGAATAGTCATAGTGGGCTTTGGATTACTACCTTAGTAATGAGGGCTTGCCGAAGAAACACGAAATTATTCCGGCGAAAGGCTCTGGGCTAATAAGCTGTGTGTAGCATTTTCTGGGATGTGATTAATGCCCACTGGCAATATGCTGTGTGATTTGAAGAGTGCACCAATCATTATTTTGGTTTTAATAGTTAAGTATTTATCTGAATCTGTATTACTATAGATTAGATAGATGAATACATAGATTAGATAGATAGATATAAGATAGATGGATAGATAGATAGATAGATAGATAGATAGATAGATAGATAGATAGACAGATATATATTCCATCAAACCCGTGGATTTACAGGCATTCTTAGGATGAGGCTGAGTGTAATTAGCTACCTATTTCTGTATAACAAATTAGCCCCTCCAATTGCTAATAAATGCTTATTACGCCACAGTTTCTGTGGTCGGGAATTATGGAGTGGTTTAGATGGAGGCTTCTGGTTCAGGGTCCGTCATTAAGTTGTAGTCAAGACCTCAGCCATTTCTTGGAGTGCTGGTTTTGAGCTGGAGAATTCTCTCAGCTTCTGTATATCTGAAAAGGCCTTAATTCCTCCTTCATATCTAAAGGTTAATTTTGCTGGATAGTTGATTCTTGGCTGGAAATTTCTCTCTTTTAATACTTTGAAGATTGGGGTCCACTCCCTCCTGGCTTGCAGAGTTTCTGCTGAGAAGTCTGGTGACAGCCTGATAGGTT